>JARUHE010215987.1:0-13373 GCA_031471125.1 Archaeomysis grebnitzkii | reverse complement strand
TTTGCCATGCAATTAAGTAGATAAAAGTGTACTTTGCCATGCAATTAAGTAGATAAAAGTGTACTTTGCCATGCAATTAAGTAGATAAAAGTGTACTTTGCCATGCAATCAAGTAGATAAAAGTGTACTTTGCCATGCAATTAAGTAGATAAAAGTGTACTTTGCCATTCAATTAAGTAGACGTCACAATTAAAATCGTTATTCCAATTACTATTGCTGTAATTATCACAACTGAAGGCCTGCAAGGTAATTAAATGCAAAACCTGTTATCACTTTTCTCATCATTACCACTGTTATGAGAAGACGATTATATTGATCGTAATAACAATAAAAAAAACATTATTGCAATGTCAGTTTCCAAGTAGGGTTTCAAATGATCTGTAATTAGTTATAATGTTGGATTTTTTATCATTAAATCAACATTCATCCGTTAGGTCAAGAATAAAATAAGTTTGTAACTCTTTGTGTGTCTGTGCGAGTGTTAGTGTGTATTGGTTTGTTTGTATGCGTATTGGTTTGTTTGTATGCGTATTGGTTTGTTTGTATGCGTATTGGTTTACTTATGTGCGTATTGGTTTGTTTGTATGGGTATCAGCTTGTGCGTATGTATGTTTGGGGTAAACAGTTCTTTTGAAACAAGCAAAAAAGTTATACAAAAATATGAATGTTAATCGAACCAATAAAAGTTTATTACAAAGTTACAAAGACTATTAAATAACATCAAGGATACAACAAATTAATATTTCTACGAAACAATGTTAATTCCAGGAGAACTTATTTTGAAAATTTAAAACATGAATGAAATAAATAAAATGTCAACAAGAACATACTAACACACACAACGAAATTTCTTCTGCCACAACCCATAATTAAAGCTAAAATGTTGAAACTAAATTGTAATTTTAATCAACAATTAAAATTAAAAGAACTTTCCCTTGTAAATAAAATGTAAAAAATTATAATAAGTATTGTAATAAGACGAATTGTACGAAATTATTTATGTTCGAATCACATAAAAATTAAGTTATTGCTGAAAATAAAATAAAAAAGATCATAAAATATTTCAAGCGTGATTCTCACTTTTTCGAGAGGTCGTTAAAAAAATTTTCCATCTTTAACTGGAAATTAAAGTTTTTGTTTCCAGCCAAATGAGGATGACTGAACATTTTCAATTAATAAAACAAACTTCATTTTTTTAAATACTTTAATCCAAAAACTTCAATGTTTGAAATACTGTAGCTAATAAAACAAATTTCAATTTTTTAAATACTGTAATCTAAAAACTTCAATGTATGACATACTGTAGATAATAAAACAAACTTAAATTTTTAAATACTGTAATCCAAAAACTTCAATGTTTGAGATACTGTAGCTAATAAAACAAACTTCATTTTTTAAATACTGTAATCCAAAAACTTCAATGTATGAAATACTGTAGCTAATAAAACAAACTTCATTTTTTTAAATACTGTAATCCAAAAACTTCAATTTTTGAAATACTGTAGCTAATAAAACAAACTTAATTTTTTTAAATTCGGTATTTAAAATATTATACAAAAAACTTGTATTTTTTTTAAATAGTATAATAACAAAACTTAAATTGTTGAGATACTATAGTAAAAAAAAATTTGAAATACTTTAATGAAAAGCTTAAATATTTTAAATTCTAAAAAAAAGTATTTTCTAAATCATATAACAAAAAAAATCTGTATTTGAAAAATTTCATAAAAAAAACTACAATTTTTTAAATACTTCAAGATTGTAATCGATGTAAACTCATCAATTTATGTGTCAAGTATAAACATGTATAAAGATAAACACAAACAATGATAAACGTATAAAAACATACACACAAATTGAAATATGTACTAAGACATACACAAAAAATAAAAAAATATATAAAGACACACACAAAAAATTGAAATATATACAAAGTCATACACAAAAAATTGAAATATGTATAAAGACATACACAAAAATTGAAATATGTATAAAGACATACACAAAAATTGAAATATGTATAAAGACAACCCAAAAATTGAAATATGTATAAAGACATATACAAAAAAATTAATATGTATAAAGACATACACAAAAAATTGAAATATGTACAAAGACATACACAAAAAATTGAAATATGTATAAAGACGTACACAAGTATTGAAATATGTACAAAGAAATACACAAAAAATTGAAATATGTATAAAGACAAACACAAAAATTTGAAATATGTGTAAAGGTATACACAAAAAGTGAAATATGTATAAAGACATAAACAAAAATTTGAAATATGTGTGGAGACATTCCCAAAAACATTGAAATATGTATAAAGACATACACAAAGATTAAAATATGTATAAAACATACACAATAAATTGAAATATGTATAAAGACATACACAAAGATTAAAATATGTATAAAGACATACACAAAAAATTGAAATATATATAAAGACATATACAAAAATTAAAATATGTATAAAGACATACACAAAAAAATGAAATATGTATAAAGACATACACAAAAATTAAAATATGTATAAAGACATACACAAAATATGAAATTAGCCTTAACATTGGAAAAAAGACATTGTAGTCTCTGTTACTCTTTATATCAATCGTTACCATTTTTATTTCAACTTCTTCCGATCACTAAAGGAATTCATTGATGATGGTTGTTCTTAAGTAATTACCAAATATGAGCTTGTAAAAAAACTATTATTATTATAACACCCATATGGGTAATAATTTATCTTATCTTTATATTATCACTTATTGATTAAAGTGAAGACAAACATAAAACAAGTTATATTATTATACGATCATACCGTAATCTCTTCCTACAAATAAGTTTAATGATACAAATCAATAAACATCAAACCATAGCATATTCCTCAGAAATTATGGAATACATAACACAAAAACCTGGATTCATATATTTTTCCAATCATAAAATAAGCAAAAACAAGAGAACCTACGAATATAAGAAATATATCTTAATTTACAAAAAATATTTAGAAGTTAAATACTTATTAAGCCTAATATAATGTGTAAAAGAAACATGAAAACTATAAAGTAATTAAAAAATGGTAAAATATTAAACTTTATTTAATGAGTTTGAAAGATTAATAAACTAAACGATAAAGTTGGTTTATCAACTTTACTTCATTCACTAAAACATTTCAGAGAATTTAGACTTTTTAGTGAATAAACAATTATAAAAATATAAATTAATGTAAATGTTGTTCTAAACTTAATATTAATTTTCTAACTAAATCAAAATAGCACAAACATAATCAAATAATATTTAAACAAGTACGAATAAATGCTACGCAAAAGTTGTCTTTGCATGTTAAAATAGTTTCTAAAATGGTTTTATATTTTAATACATTTTTTTTTATTATTATATCAACCCTTTTCTTTCATTTGTTTATAATAAAAATATCTCTAAACCTTCAAAATAATTTTGGTTAATCATGAATTTGCTGATAAATTGGCTAAGTCTAAGAACTCCTAAAATGTATATAATTTAAAAAAGTATAAATTTTAGGCAAAAAGGTCCTTCAGGTTTTTTCGTTATAGAATCTACTGTTCTTTCATTTGTTTTAAATAAACTTTTCTCGAAGCCTTCAAATAAAATTTTGGGTTAACCATGAATTTTAAGTTATTATATAAATGTATGTTTTGATAAGTAAATATTGATCTAATAAAAGTAAACCTTTTGAATGTTATGTCCTTCATTTTCATATAAACAAACTTTTCTGTAAAATTAATATTTTTCATTATTATGAAAATATGCAAATCTTTGGTAGAATCCACAAATCATCCACCGTCCCAACAACAACAACAATCAGAGGTCACGTATAGAAACTGGTTTTTCAAACACAGCTTAATAATACTTAACCAAAGCCTAAATTATAATTTAAATATATAACCAAACTTGATGTTATACACGATAAACCAATGTTGTGAAAAAAGACAGATAAGAAAGTGCAAACACATCCCTACTTATTCCAAGAAACCCATGAAAACCAAAATTGAAAAATAGTGCCAGCACTTACGCAACAGCCAAACACTATTGCAACGTGATCTGTTGAGCAGATAGACAAATAGATAAGCACATTACCTGTTTTCGAATGTGTCGCGAAAAACAGCTGTTTGTAGGGGGCGGGACATGCCTTCGTCTTGGAGAAGCGGGGGTATCTGGTACCCGGGGGGAGCAAGCGGGCGTACATCAGGCGGGAGGTATCGTGATAGTGGGGGGCAGGGGTGGCGGAGCGCACGAGCACCCATACCCTACCCCCGCCCGTTAATTTCGCTTGGCTCATCACAAATTACTAGATGCGACCATTTTCTGGTACTTTTTACTTTCTCTCTCAACTGCACAAGTGCCTAGTAATAGCGTTGTAATTATCTTCACATGAATTACAATGCAATTCCACCCTTGTCGTCTCGTGATTATTTAATCTTGGACTTTCTTTTAAAAAAAATCCAATTATAAGCTATGTTATTTCAACTTTATATTTTCTGGTTAAAAATGTTTTCTAAAAAAAATGGTTTATCATTTCATTTATATACAATTTATCATTTGCAATTTATGTATTAATTTGCATGAAAGATTTGTTTAAAATAAACATTTAGAACACTATGCAAGACTTTATCTTTTAAATTGCTTGTCAACAAATTGTTGCAATAAAATAATATATATTTTAAAGTTTTTTATAATTTTACAGAATTCCAAGCCCTGCAATCTCTATTTAGATTTAAACTTTTATTAATAAGCATAATAAAGAGTAAAACTTGTTTAATAAATAATTTAAAACAAAAATCAAATAACAGAGCATTGAGTTTGGTGTCACATACAAGATATAAAAAAAGAGTAGCCCTAAAACTTACTCAAAAAACCATTTAAAATAAAAATCAAACATTAGAGCATAAGTTTGGTATCCTATAAATATAAAAAAGTAAATCCTTGTATTTATTCCCATACTTTATTAAAGAAGGATAACTGAATATTTAAGTTCTTACAGATTGTATGTGGATCTTAAGCATACGTATTTGATTATACTCCCCTTTTATTCAGACTATCGCAGTTAAGTTGATTATGTCTCCCCCATCAGACAACACAGGGTTGCGTTCGCGTATAAAGGTTATCTGTAAATACATGAAGACTCCAAGAATATCTGAAAGATTTCCACCAATCATTTTATTCTCGATTTTTTAAATGATTCATTTTTGAAAATCTTTGACAATAGCAGTGATATTTTGAGTATTTTTTATTAAAAGTCGATTTACTATCTTATATTTTTACTTTCTATGAAATCTTCCACACCAACAACGTTTATTCGGTCTGGGTATTAAACTGGTGAGAAGGGATTTTGTCAGATAGAAATAACACAAAAAAAAATTAGTCGATTGCAAAACTACTTCAAAATCGAAATCAACCATTGATGACGTCACCCGCGTAAATAAAACCCGCCAATCACACACACAACAAACACGCGGTAAAAAGTAGGAATGTGACACAAATGTCGATTCTGTCGATGAGATACATTTCAAAGGGAAAATTCAATACAAACCTCCATTTGAATAGACTGATGGAAGTTATTTTTGAAATTGCATTGAATGCGTCATTGTTTATGAACAATAAAATAATACTATTAATAATAACAATAATAAAAATAATAATGACGATGATAAGAACAATAATATTTATGATAATAATAAAAAAACAATAACAATAATGATAATAATGAAAACAATAATATTAACAATAAAAATAATGTCATCCTTAAAAATAAAATAATAATAACAATAAAATAATATTAACCTTGATAATAATAATAGCAATACAAAATAACAATAGTAATAATAACAACAATAATTATGATATTGAAAATAAAAATAAAATTATGAGGAAAATATTATTAATAATTAAATAATAAGAACATATATAACAATAAAAATAATGATACTATCAATAACCATGATAATAAAATAACAATAATAATAATAATAATAATAATAATAATGATAATAAAAATAATAATAATAAAAATAATAATAATAATGAAAATAATAATAATGACGATAATAATGTGAACGAATTCAAGGGAAGTGGATGAGAAAAGAAGGAAACGAAGCCAGAATTAACTCAACGGTTTTGGTCACATTTTGCCGGAATTTTTTCGGTTGTTTACTCGTTCGTTGGCTTTTCTATTAGGTTCAAACTTGACCCGGCAATGTCCGATTGATTTTTTCATAAGGACTAAAACACATTGAAATCAGTAATGAAAACAACCCTTCATGTATGGGTCTAACCCGTCTCTAAGAGTTGCCTAAGGTTTTAGAAAAAGTGGATTTGCTATGACAGAAATGTTGATTATTTACAATTCACCACATTCAAACTAACATTTCATTCAGAGCTGACCAATAATTATATAATGAAACTGTGACCGTATGGTTGTGGTATATTTTTGAAAAACAACACCTTGTCGCGGGTTCAATCCTCATACAGATGAAAATTTTCATTATTAAATAAAGTTAGATAAACTGATTATAAATATTACACTTTAAGGTGGATTTCTTCTTCAAGGTTTATATTTGACGGCAGAACGTCCATTAGCGATTCAATGCCAGTTTGTTGGCAGTGCATGCAGTCGAACGGTACTATGGCCAAAAAATAAGAGTCATCATCAACTTGTAAATTGTGTAAACGAAAAGTTTAAAATCATTTTAAATTTATAAATATTCATAAATCAATCAACAAAATTATTTCATACAATACATAAATTCAATGTTTTTATAGATAAAAATATTTAGATTAACCCCTTCGCCGCGGATTTTTGACGTCATAAATGTCATCAAGTCGCCGGGCAATCTAAAAACGACTTGAGTTTACAATTTTTTAAATCCTTAAGAATTCCGTCGCAGTTTTTTAGTTCAGATCCCTTGAGACCAAAGTTGACAATGTCTATTTCATTATTGATATCTTAATTTCAATAAAACAATTATGATAAATTATAACTTTCAAAAATGATACTAAACCAAATGTAAAAAAATAAATCGATCACGCCTTTTCTTTTAATTTGGAATTATTTCCTAACGGATAAGGCTAAGAATGTAAAACACCTACACCGCTGCAATATTATATAAATATGCAACTTTTTTGTTAAATTTTTAACACAAAAACATTTTATTTCTTTGCGACTTTTTTATTTAAACGGAAGTTTCGGTTAATTGCTCACATATGTTAATTTTTTTTAGAGTTTATGTTTATAAAATTAAACGGTCAAAGAATTTCACACAACATAAATAATTTGAAGAGGGTTTCAATATTCATTTATTTATTTCCAATACATTATAAGCGTTTCGAGTGTTTGACAATGGTTTCAAAATATTAAAATGTTTTTACTAGAATTAAAATAAAAAACTATATTTACAATAACAATCAAAAACACTTTTTGAGTACCTAACAATTATTTCAAAACATTAAATGTTTTTTCTATAATCAGAATAGTAATAAAAATAATAAAAAATCGGTTGACGAACGTTTGGTCACAATACCGACCACTCGAAACGTTCGATTCGAAATAGCGAACACTAACAGAACGAGGCGGCCTCATGTCACGAACGAACCAAACCGAACTGAAGACATCGTTGGAGTCTTCGTTAACAACTCGTTTCACCAAATGGCTTGTTCGAGTAACGACGCGCGCCCGCGCACGTTAGTTGAAATAACCTTACCAGTAAAACTTGTGCGTTTTCAAGTAAGAAAAAACTATGCGGATAATGTTTGTGCACGTGCCTGTGTTTGTGTGTGCACGTGCTTGTGTATGTGTAAGGTGGATGAGTATGTGCATTGAACATGTGTATGTGTGAATGAGTATATGCATGTGTATGTGTATGTGTGAATGAGTATATGCATGGGCATGTGTGTGTGTATGCATGTACTTATGTATGTGTAAACATGAATGAGTATGTGCATGTGTATATGTATATAGATGTGATGGAGTATGTGTATCTTAGCGAGTGTGTGTGTGAGTGTATCTGAATAAGTATGCGTGAGCATCAAAAGTAGTGCGTTAGAATATGTCTACATAAATATGCATGGGTGTGTGTGTGTGTGTGTGTGTGTGTGTGTATGTGTGTGTGTGTGTGTGTGTGTATATATATGTGTGTGTATATATGTGTTTGTGTATGTGTATGTGTGTGTGAATTTAAGTGTTAAGAAAATATAAATGTATTTGAATGAGTGAATGGGAATATTTCAACAAAAATATTTCAGTGTATCAGAGTGAATGTATGCAGGTCTCTACACTAGATTATACATAGGAATAGATCTACATAAACATTTTACTCAACACATGCATGTAAGTATGTGTGCATGACAGAGTATGTGAACATTTTAGTAGTTATATTTGAGTATTTCTATTGGTGAATTTGGATATGCTAGTGTGCATATATACATATACTTATATATAAACACACACGGAAACTTTAATATAATTTTTAAACCTAAAAAAAATAGTAATCCACAAACTGGATGGTTCAAATATCTCGTGACCAGTTATATGTCCCTATATCAGGCATATCCATTAAAAGGTGTGTTACAAAATTAGAAACATAATTTATTCAAAAATTCACCTTAGATACTGTTTATATGTACATTATTTCATTTCCTAATCAATCCAGAAGATAAAAAAATATGTTTCTACTTTATATACTGGAAATGTCAATAAGAAATTGTGTTAAAAAGTGAGAGATCATTGTTCAATCAAAAATTCACCTTGGAGAACATTTATATACACCTCATTTCTAATATATTGGTGCATAAAAAACATTTCTATCAATTTTTTTATTTTTTGTTACAATACCAGAAATGTCAATCAAAAAGGGAGTTAGAAAGTGAGAAGACATCCTTTAATCAAAAAGTAACCTTGGAAACTATTTATGTACAATTCATTTCCAACCCAAATCAAACCAAAATAAGAAAAAAAACATTTATTCAAATTTTTTTATGTCAATCAAAAATGCTGTTACAGAGTCTTTGTTCAAAAATTTACCTTATAGACTGTAAATATGCATTTAATTTCCAATAGTTTGGTACATTGAATAAAACCAAAATATGAAAAAAAAATAACTTTACCAAAAAATAAAATATTTCCATATCAGAAAATTGAATCAAAAAGTCTGTTACAAAATGAGAAATCAACCTTTCATCAAAAATTCACCTTAGAGATTATTTATTTACACTACATCCCCAATGTATTTATTTACTATTTATTTATTTATTTACTATTTATTTACACTACATCTCCAATGTATTGGTGCTTAAAAAAAATACAAATAAAAAGTAACCAGAGGACTGTGGTCAGTCACCAATGCCTCCTGCATAAGAAAAATATTATTAAAATTTGCTGTCTCTAAAAATTTTTCATAAATACTTTTATATCTCAAGAACTATAAGCTTTTTCAAAAATTATCACTTGGTAGTTTTTAATGTACACTTTGTAACTGTTCATTTGAGATATGAACGACAACTATAGGTCATCAATCAAAAAACAAACTTTTCATAAAAAACATTATATCTCAATAAGTAGAGTTTCGCCACTAGCATGCTCAACAATAATGAAATATAAACCTCAATTAATAAGTCATAAAGAAAAACAAAAACCATATATAAAATAAAATCTTAAGAAGTATAGATGATATATAAGCATTCAAGTCATTGTCTAACGCTGACACAGACACCGACATCGGAAGCCAAAATATGAAAAAACAAATGTTTTTTAAAAAAACTATAAGATAATTTATGGAACAAATACAGATAAAAAGTAAAATAATTAAATAAAAATATTAAATAATATATTAATACCAAAAATTTGGATATAATAAGCCATCCATCAACCACTGGTAACAAATGGTTTTAGTAAGAGACCAAAACCTAGATGACAGATTAATTGTACTTATAAACGAGTTATCACTTTATAAAATAAAATAAAAACTTTAACATCCACCTTCACCTCTTATAAAAATAGTGAAATATTTTCTCTCTTAATTAGTGCTAAAAAACATCATTTTTTTTATAATATGGGTCATAGAACATTTTTTTAATTTAAGCAAAGCTATTATTCAGCTCATTATCTATAAACTTTATTCAATGAAAAAAATGTGAAATAAAAAAAACTTTAACTTTTGTGAAAATAGCGAAATAATTTTTTAATTTATTAATAACCATCATTTTTATGGAAAAAAATATATAGAAACTTGTTTATTTCTTAAGCAAAGTTATTATTCAAGAATAAATTGTAAACTTGAAAAAAACTTTAAAAAAAAACATTAAATTTCACCTCTTATAAAAATAGTGAAAGATTTGATAAGTTAATTTGAGCTATAAAACATCATTTTTTTTTAAGAAAATACAATCTATAGAATTTTTTTATTTAAACAAAATTATTATTCAACTCATTATCTATAAACTTTGTTCAATAAAAAAAACTGTGAAATAAAAAATGAAAAACTTTAATATTTGCCTTCACCTAAGTTATGAACACGAGAGGGCGGCGGCGACGGACTCCCTCAGGTATGTTGATTGTAATAGAGTATCCGTAGAAATGGACATACTAACAATCAATTCTATATGAAATTAACTTTTAAAAGTAAGGATGATATTCAAGCTTTGAGGTCATTCTCTCATGCCAATGCTGATACAAATAACCATATTGGAAATGCTACTATGTAAAGCTTTGCTTTGCATGCTCGACAAAAAAAAATTGGAAGCTTTTGCGGAACTGCAAAAATGTGAAAAGAAATTAGGTTTGTTGACAAAAAAAAGTTGAAGAGTACATTATTATACTTCCTTAACAGTCTGTAAGCATGATAACTCATTCATTAACCCTTTTCCACTTTTGTAGCTATCTGAAATTGTGATGTATAAGCTGACATGCACTTTTTTGGCTTACTCTTATGTGGAGAACCTAAATATTGGCTCAAAACTATTTAACACTATATTGGAAAGTTGGCAGGACCAATATATCAGCTTTGATCATTTATGGTTATAAGTCAGCAAGGCATTAAAACGCCACATGCTTATTTGTTGGCAGAGCCATTAAAATTGTGATTTATTTTGTTATGATACTTTTATTTCCTAGTGTCACCAGGAAAAGGTTAATCAACGTCCTATGTGTCCAAACTGCTTTCCTTATAAATGTTAATTATTTTAATTAAGACATATAATTTTACAAAAATTATTGCCAGAATATTAACATTTTATTCTTTGCTGAAGTACATAAGTCAGGTTTTGGCTCTGATAATAGATCCTAGAATTTTAAAACCATAAAACATGAGTCTTTAAACTAATATTTAAAATTTTATCAGAGAAGAGGAGAAAAATGAGCACAAGATAAATACACAAAAATATACAAACTTTTTAAGAGATCTGGCATATATATTTTTGAAAGATTTGTCTGACCCTTGGTTATCTTACAGAAAGGAACAGATGATGTTCAGAATGAGAGATTGACAAAATGAATAAAAAAATAGCCACTTATAGCCACCAAACACTATATAAGAAAGATATCCATCTTCACTTGAAAAACATATTTATTTATTTTTAGTTTTAATTAAAATAGTTAATGGACATACATTTATTACAAATTGTGTATATAGATTTATAAATATTGTTTCATAATAATTTATCTAACTTGAATTATAGACTTTTAAAAATTAAAACCAAATTTTATTGAAAAGGGCAAATAAGTTGTAGATGTCTGTTTTAAAATTCAAACAAAGTAAAGTTTGGTGCTGCCAAGCCCATACACGAGTTCCAGAAATCAATTTCCCCATCATCCCATCACATATTAGTGTGGGCAGCTGAAATTTATTCAACTATTTAAAGGGTAACTTTGATAAAATAGTACAGATGAAGCTATCAGGTACCTTAGTCACATAATACGTATGAACAAACAAGCTAGCAATTATCAAAAAAATTAAAACAAAAAAACAGGCTTGTGTTTGATGCCATCTTTATTTTAATGTGGTCCCAGTTAGTGAACATTTTTACTGTTAGGGTTGATTTGGTGATATACATGAAGTATGGATCGAATGTTTATGAATTTTTTATTAGAGTATAAATAATGTCTTTAACCATAAATAAAATTAACAAAAAACTAGTAATCTCTTATGACCATTCAGTAGCTTTATGTAAGAAATAAAAAAAAAGGGCATTAAAAGCATTTAAGACATAATTTACATAAAATACACCTAGAGAATGTTTATTTATAGCCTACTATAAACTTTTGCTGAAATAATGGCAAAATCCAAAAATTCTGTTTAATGGCTATAGCTCAATAAATATTGATTTTACCTATAAACCCATAGGGTTCAGTTGAATGGTCATACAATAATAGTTTGTTAATCAATTATAACTTAGACTTAGAATTTATGGGTCTAGTTAATATAACCTACTAGTATACACATATCCATTCTCGTTCAAAAATTTATCCAAAACTTATGTGTTTCTAATTACCATTATTTATATAACACCTAAAATTTGCTTTTTTCATAGGCATTTGTTTTTTTTAATTCTTTCAACTGTGAACATTGTGTGCATTTGTTTACCTAAATGATACTCTAACCTTTAAGCCCTAATGCAAAGTTTGGCAGATTTTTCCAAATGCCGGGAGTGCAAATGTAAAAATTTCAGGTCACTTTTCAAATCCCAAGCTATTTTGAACATTTCAAGCTCTTTTCAAAACCCAGGGGTGCATGTGTTCTCAAAATTACTGTCTTTCCTTTTTTTTATTCTAATTAGCTGTTTTTTTTTCATAATTATATATGATCTGTTTATGAACTATAAATGATAATTAAACATATGTAGACAGTAAATGTAAACTTATATACAAACATATATACTGTATATATATTTTATAGGTATGCGGGCAGATATGTGAATACATATATTCAATTGTTTCCCTCCGGTAGCCATAGCTCGCTCTTCAAGCTACCTGATCAATGGAATCTTATCCACTGTGCAATCCCCATCCTTATAAAAAGATGGTTCAAGTTAATTTGATGAAAAATGTAGATAAAAAGTGATAAAATCAAATAAAAATATATATTAATATGTAAAAACCAACAATAATCAAGCCTATATGAAAAGAAATAATAGTATTATAGATGATATATAAGCTTTCAAGCTATTGTCTAATGCCACCGACGAGGAAAACGACGACATTGGAATTGCTACGTCTATGTAGAACTTTGCTATGCACGCTCGACAAAAACCTGACCCAACGGACAAAGTTGAACTGGCTGGACAAATCTATTTTGGAATTTACTTTATAAATAGTTTTAAATTGAAATATGAGGTGA
>JARUHE010215877.1:2612-13373 GCA_031471125.1 Archaeomysis grebnitzkii | reverse complement strand
ACCATAAATACGGTAAATAATATATGGTATGTTACCATAAATACGGTAAATAATATATGGTATGTTACCATAAATACAGTAAATAATATATGGTATGTTACCATAAATACAGTAAAAAATATATGGTATGTTACCATAAATACGGTAAATAATATATGGTATGTTACCATAAGTATGGTAAAAAAAATATGGTATGTTACCATAAATACGGTAAATAATATATGGTATGTTACCATAAATACAGTAAATAATATATGGTATGGCAGATCTGCCTGTATTAAAATATTAGAATGTAATGACCTTGAGAACTTATTGCAGTTTTATCATCTTCAAAAATGCCTTAATATTGTTTAAGAAAATAAATGAAATATAAAAAAATTGGAAATTAATTAAATATAAAAAAAAATATGAAGTTATAACGAAAGATGGTTTTTATTCTCCGTGGATTAAAAGAAATAGTTTTGACGCTTCGGATCGGATCCGAGAGTACGGTACAAAGTGTAATTTCTAAAGTTTCTAAAAGGACATAACCGCCCCTTGACAACTTCAAAACAACAACAAACAATGAGGCAAATTTATTGGTGGAAAATTTGCAGACGACATGAAAAAACAAATGACAATCTAAAATAAGTATATTTTACTCCATACAACTAGCATTACAATCCTTTATCATTTTTATTAATAACTCATAAATCATAATAGTAATTATGAAATTTTATTATGAAAATAAAGTACTAACAATTGTATTTAAATTTCATTTGATGGAATGGGCGGTGCTTAACTGATCTCAACATTGCCATGATTGGCTGTCATCATAAAATTTATCGCTGATTGACGAATCAAACATCCAAAGTTTGGGGTAGGTCCGGGGTTGGATGCCATGTCTTAAATTTGTGAAAGGACAGAAACCACCATTTTGGATCCAATCCAGGATTGGATCCGGTTGTGAAAGAACAGCCCTCTACTGTCTAATAAGTGTATTAAACAATTCATGATATATTGAAAACTTATTTAACATTAATATTTACATTTATTGTATTCCCAATAAATTTATTAACACTTTTTCCTTTCTTGTATAACAACTCTACACGTCTGGATAATCTGGTAGAAATTTACCACAGTCTACATTACAAGTATGCGAAGTCGTATGCATTTGTATACGCATACGTAATTTTGTCCCAACGTATGCGCATACGCATACGACCGTAACCAATAATTGCATGTAGTATAATTAATTTAAGGGACTTTTACTACATCCCACCGTTTTAAGCATGGCTGAAGCCTAAAACAAGACCATTCCTGGCTTGTTGATCTCACTTATTTAATCAGGCGGCTAACCCAACTATTTAAGATGCCTTTTTGCTCCTTGTTTCTATAATTCTCGTATGGATCTGTCTTGAAAATGGTTTTGCCATTGATTAAAACAACAGGCTGGCGAAATAGCCCGATACTTTAATGATTACTGAAGAAGCAGATATGTTATCAGAGTGAACATGTTAATTTAATGATGATAATAATTTTTTACTGACCTCCCTGCAGTCAGCACGAATTTTGCTTAAGCCATGCTTCAACATGGAGATAGCCCCACAACTCCCATGGTTTTAGCAAAACTTGCTGAGAATTGGGTTTAATTGCCTTTTTAATGGTCTTTGAGTTGGGCAGACCAATTGTTTAGCATGCTTAAAACATCCATGGTCTTACCAAGGGAGTACTTCCATCTTAATAGCATGTTTAAAACATAGTTTTGTTTTGGCTAACTATGCTACTAAATAATAGTAATTATATTACTTTTTTCGATCTAGAACAACACAAGAAGTCAATGTTATTAAGTTTAAATGAATTTGTGTTGTTAAATGCCTTAATTTGTAGTTTATGAAGGACAAAACAATTTTAACATAACAAAATTGTTACCTCTTGTCTTATTCTGTAATGTCTTAAAGTAATATAATGCCTGTTATTTTGGCTTAATACGCCAAACAATTACCTATTATTTTAGTTTTCTTCAACAACTTTCACTTTAACGTTCGAGGGGCGACACAACTCCTTCCATAGACTAGTGTTATAGGTTTTGATTTAATGTCTACCTATTTAAAATAAGACAACGCCATTAAACTGCATTACGCTTAAATTATTTTAAATTAATCACGTGTCTGTCACTAATTAGGTTAGTTCACTGATCAGAATGAATGATGAGGAATTTGGACATTATTAGGACAAGAAAATGTCGATCAAGATACAAAATTATTGCATTCGTATGCAATGAATATTTTCAAAATATTATTTGAGCGGCTTCCTTGTGCACCATGGGGCTACAGGTGGTGTCGAAAACTATAGTCCTGTAACTGTATTCACTAAACCGCTGGATAGGTATGTATATATAAGGTCAATTTTTGTCGAAACCTCTACTTTTCAGTTGAACAAGATGCCGGTATAATCGTGTACCACGGTAGTACACATTCTCTTATCCTATATTAGCTAACTGTAATTACAATTAGGGTGTACATAAATTAACTGCGTATTTTGAAATTGAAAACTTTTATGTAAATCTCGTATTGAATTATTTTGATCATGTTCAAATTGTACTTTGTACAAAAATAATTTTCTAAGTTCCCTGTACATGGAATGCTAAAAATTTGAACTGAACACAATTTGAACATGATCAAGATAATTCAATACGAATTTTATATAAAAGCTTTCAGTTTCATCAAATACGCAGTTAGTTTATGTACACCCTGTATAAAATAGCTAATATTTGAAAAGGATGACAGTTAACCTCTTGATGTAATAGAACAGCGTTGCTTCCATAATGTAAAAGCAAGTTACTTTCAAGCCATGTAGGGGAATATATTTGTACCTGTCTTTAAATCCTTATTTTAAATTAAACAAATTTTCATATTTCAATCCTTTAATTTTAGAAATTATTTTATTATTTAAATTTAAATGAATGTCTTGCTTCAGTTTTTCAATTAAATTATGAACCTAATTTTATTGTGCACAAATTGTTGCTATGAATTTTAATTTTTCAAATAATAATAAAATTAATTATTAAAATTATGAATTTATTACGCCCATATTTTGTTGTAATTTTAACTTTTGAGTTTGATCGAAGGTTTAGGCTTAATGATTATCAATAAATAAATAGGATATTTTCTGCTAATACACACGAATTGGGGCCTAAATTGTGTAATTTCCTTCAATTTTTTCATTGTTTAGTGTTTAGTTAGCTTAATTTTAATAAAATGTTAAGTAAATAGCATAATAATGAGTGAATGTATTTAAAATATTGATTAAATAAGCAAAATGTGAGCAAAGTAGATTATAAATGTCAAAATGATACAAATCTTGAACTGTCAATTTATACAGGGTGCTTAAATACGTTTATAAACTTGTTAAAGAGATAGATTTTGACTGTTTAGAAGTAAACAATTATTTTTGTAAAGTGAATTGTATGAAAAAATATAAAAAAATACTAATTATAGATTTCAATCTGCAGTAGCCCTATCTTGTTAATTAATCATAATTTTCGAAAACAAAGTGCCAATGAACATTAGTTTTTTTTAATTCCTTCATTATTTAAAACTAATTTTAGTTAAATCAAATTAACACATTGGCAGGCAGACTGCCAGAAAGTAATTTCAGCTCTTGGAGGACAACAACTTTATGTAATGTTTTTTGCATAAAAAGACACAGGGTGCTGATTTTCAGAAAAATTAGTTGATGGACAAAATATTGGCAAAATTTTACTTTAGATCCCTAAAAAGTACTGAACATGAAAAACATTTATATTTCATTTATTTTGTGAAATAATACTTTACCTTACTTGACATAACCTAACCTAACATAAATCACAAATAAAGGTTAACATTGAATGATTGAAGAACTAAAAACCTTCTTAAATTGGTAGTACTTTCTTGTTAAAGTTCCTAGATTTGATTGAAGGATCAAAAGTATAATTTAGCCAAAATATCCCTAACTAATAACTTATATATTTTTGTTTTTTCATTAATAAAAAAGGAAATAACTGAAATATTTTTTTGAAAATGCATAGAACAAGCTTGCTTTTATAGAAATCAAAGAGACATTATCCAAATATGTAATTTCAAGTAAAAATATGGTCAATTTCTAGTTGGGACGGACAGCGTTAAT
The DNA here is from genome assembly GCA_031471125.1 of Archaeomysis grebnitzkii. Classification (NCBI taxonomy): domain Eukaryota; kingdom Metazoa; phylum Arthropoda; class Malacostraca; order Mysida; family Mysidae; genus Archaeomysis; species Archaeomysis grebnitzkii. The sequence goes on along the minus strand of JARUHE010215877.1, from coordinate 9,227 downwards.
AGGAATTTGTTATGGCAAATGGCTTTATAAAAAGCTTTAATCATTCAATGCATTGAAATATGGGTAGCCCCTGCGGGGATTTCGGAAAAAATAAATGTTATAGTAAATATAACCTTAATGTATTAGAAATTTTAATCTTACGTCTGACTGTCGTCTGCTAATTCTTGTTGGTGCTAGGTTTTTGCGAGGGATATTTTATGACTTTAATAGTATTTTTTGTTTAATAATTAGTGTTTTGTTCAACTAATTTGTAGCTAGGTTAGGTTAGTTTAGTTTAGTTAATAACTTCATATAGTGCCTAATAGTAATACAGCATGGTACAGTGAAACTATAAATTTACCATTAAATTAAATAATCAGTGCAGTGTGTCATAAACAATGCATTTTTGTTCTTAAAGATATTTTGGCATAACTTTACTTTAGATTCCTTAATCAAATTTAGCAACTTTAACAAAAAACTACTATCGATTTAGAGAGGTTTTTATTTGTTTAATGTTAACTTTTATTTGTGATTTATGCTAGGTTAGTTTAGGTTAGGTTATGTCGGGTAAGTTATATAATAATAAGTTGAAAATAAGTGAGATATTAATGTTTAGTACTTTTAGTACTTTTTTTTAGGGATCTAAAGTAAAGTTTTGCCAATTATTCATAACATGTTATATATAAAAAATGTATGCCTGCCATAATTTTTTAAAGGTACTTTTATTTGTATATTTACACTCTGTATGATGATGCTAAAAAATATGTTTCCATTTTAAAGAGAACATTCATCTTTGATCATTTTTATTACAGAAAAATGTCACTTTGCTATTTTTTGGGTTAAAGAGGACAAAAATAAATCTTGAAGAACAAAAAATAAACTGGTTTTTACTTTTTAGCACCATGCTCTGTATGTACGAGAAGGTTGAGCTAGGAAAGGTTAGGTGAGTTTCTATAGCTCTTCTAAGACTTTTGAAATAATTATTTAAAAAAAGTTTATAAGCAGTTACAAATTACAATCGCATTCCATAGTACGCCGACGAGTTGTGAATTCCAAAATATGCCATTATTGTACGTTTCTGTAGCCTTTGTTAAGATTTACCAAAACTTGTCTTAAACAAGTGCATTTCTGCAATAAAAATTGAAAAATGCCAAAAATGAATGTCCTTGAAAAATAAATTTTTGCTATAACAACAAAAATTATAACGCTGATCAACAACAACATTAAAGAATAATAATGTCATAGACATTAAACAGCAGTAATAATTACAATATTACAGATAATTATAATGACGACATTAAAAGAATAATAACAACAAAGGAAAAAGTCCCGAAAACCTACTCGCAATGAATATTAAACACATGGGGACATTTTTTTGTAAAAAGTGGATGTCAATGCAAAAATATTAATAAGATACATTATAGGAACTCTTAAATCCTAACCTAACTCTCATGTACTTAAAATGTGTAAATATGTAAAAAAAGAAGAGCCCTAATCCTGAAAAAACATTTGGAGCAGCTTATTAGGAACTTACCCAACAATAATAAAAAAACATTAAGATAAATAATAAATAAAAAATAAATAATAAATAATAAATAATAAATAAATAATAAACAATAATAAAAAAAACATTAAGATAAATAATAAATAAATAAATAATAAACAATAATAAAAAAAACATTAAGATAAATAATAAATAAATAATAAATAAATAATAAATAAATAATAAATAAATAAATAATAAATAAATAATAAATAAATAATAAATAAATAATAAATAAATAAATAAAATAAGTAAATAAATAAATAAATAAATAAAATAAATAAATCTCAACATCCTCAACTTAAAATAACAAGTATATAAGGCATTAAAGATAAAAATGTGAATTAAAAATATACTATTTTAGACTCGTTCATATTTGTGAAATTTCACATCTCTTCTTGTGATCCTTTCACATTTTTTATGGTCTTGTTTGAAAAATAATTACATAAATAAATAATAACTCAGTTTAAATAACTTTGTGTCATTTTATTTTTTTAGAACATTTTTAGCGTAGTCCTATCGTTTAGTATGTTATGGTTGTTAGATATAACTATAATGAGTATGTGTCATTAGAGCATACATTTTTTTTATTTTTCTATTGTTTTTAATTTGGTTTTACAACCACGTATATACAGATGGTTGTTGAAAATCATTCAAAAAAGCTGTAGAAGAGCCTATTGAAACACAACACTATTAAGTATTTCAAAATACAAAAATTTACAAACTTTAGTTATTTTAAATTTCAAAAATCTCCAAACTTTTTATGTAAGAAAAAAAAAAACAATTTTTCCATTGAAAAACTATACAATAGAAAAACTTTGTCAGAACATCATTAACAACTTTATACTTTAAAGTGAATGAAGGCAATTCATGTTGAATAAATCAAAACTTTTCTATAAGGCTAGAGTAAGAAAAACTGTTAAATATCAAAAAACTTTCTATATGTAGATAGTACCAAAGAAGTATAGCGAAGAATGCAAACTCGCTTCATAACTTTGCAGGAATAAATTTAAATGCATTTCTAAACTGCTCAAACGTGAACGTTCTTTATCCAACTGTACCCTCACCATGAACTTTACAGATGACGACTGTAAGTTGAATGCGGCTTCAGTGTTTATATGGTTTGAATAGCAAGCTCTGAATAGTTGAGGCAGCTGTTAAACATTGTTCATATGGTTTGAAACATTCCTTTCAGCCGATCGGACATTCTCTTTCCTCCCTAGAGTAAGAAATCCACAAAACGTTTAACAATTTTGAAACTTAATAACCTTCATTCATTAAACAGGCGATCTATGAGCCAATATGTCTGAAAAGAGTTAATCCATCTTTGTTACGAGTGGTCTCTTACTAGATGGATGAAGGAACAGGCCTCAATATATATATTTGAAATAGTTTTCTTCTTAGCAATTTATTCGTTTCTTGTAACACCGGTGATACATAAGTATAATGGCTTACTCCATCTTATGTAACATCAGTGATACAAATCAAGTTAGTGTATGTTTTGATACATTTATACAGGTAAATATTTTCCTTGTTTTATATCACTGATGTATTTGCCTGTATAAATGTATCAAAACATCAAATAACTTGTTTTATATCACTGATGTTACATAAGATGGAGTAAGCCATTATACTAATGTATCACCGGTGTTACAAGAAACGATTAACGTGTTAATAAACATTTTGTAATTTAATTCAAACATTTCACTGTCCATCAAAACAATGTTTATATTTGCACTTTCAATATTAATTTTTCAGTTACTTAAAAAATATTTCTAGAATAAATGATAGACATGAAAACTCGTTAATATATAACTTTTGCACATTACCTCGTTATTATGAACATAATTCATTCATCTACAATAATGAATTCAAAAACTTTTGAATTTGCTCGCATTATTCCATTTGGCAAAACTGAATTAAGTCACATAACAATAATTAAGTCACATAATAATAATTAAGTCACATAATAATAATTAAGTCACATAATAATAATTAAGTCACAAAATAATAATTAAGTCACATAATAATAATTAAGTCACATAATAATAATTAAGTCACATAATAAAAATTAAGTCACAAAATAATAACTAAGTCACATAATAATAACAAAGTCACATAATAATAATTAAGTCACAAAATAATAATTAAGTCACATAACAATAACTAAGTCACATAATAATAATTAAGTTACATAATAATTATAACTTTGTCAGCTTATATTTCTCGGACATTAGAATTCTGTCAGGTTGACATAATACAATTCTGGTTGATTGTTAATTGTTATTAAATTATATAATTATTAAAATGTGACGAAGTAGTAAGTTGGAGTTGACTAATACATTTAGGTTGGCTAACAAACTGTAATTAGTAAATAGTTTTGGTTAGTTAAAATTGTGGTTAGTTAAAATTGTGGTTAGTTAAAGTTGTGTTTAGTTAAACTTATGATTAGTAAATAAGTTGTGGTTAGTTAAAACGGTGATTAGTTAGAATAGTGGTTAATTAAAAATGTGGTTAATTAAAATTGTGATTAGTTAAAATTATGGTTAGTTGATAAATTGTTGTTAAGTTTAGCTTAATTGTTCGAACCTAGTGAAAAAATATCTATACGTGTCATTATCATTACGTTATAGTTGATTATTATTAAAAACACATAATGATGCCATAGAATCTTAACTTCAAGGAATAGAAAAGAAGTTTTTCATCATATATTATTCACATCCAAAGCTTAACCCTAGTTAGTGGCTGATCCTTGGCTATTAGCCACGATTTAGTGGCTATTCTATGGCTCCCGTAGAAAATAGCCAATAATTAGCCATTGAAATGCTACTAGGGTAAGAAGTTATTAAATATTAAACAAAGGTTTTCTAATTAAGTAACCATCACCTGTGAATCACCTGGGAAGAATAGGTAAGACCTAATACCCAATTTATCATTGGGTTATTGATAATTATACGTGGGCTTATTGTGTTATCATCGGACATGTTATGGTTTTCAATGATACATCTTTCCATTATATTTGCAAGATCGACAAAAAGACTTTTCATCATTGACGATCATTATCATTTTTCATCTGTATCATCAACCCTGATGATGCTTGAAAATTATCGAAACTAGTTGCCTTAATAAAATTTACGAAATCTCGGAGTTTGGAACCTTTGAAATTGGAAATTTGTTACATGTTCAAGATGAACAAAAGATAATTTTTTTTTATAATATTTGAAAAAGCTTCCAAAAAGCTTATAAAAAATAATTGGTTTTGCGGTTCAATGAAATCTGTATTCAAGAAAAGATTTTGCCAAAAGTTACTATAATTTATTTATCCTTGAACATCCATAAAAATCGGACATTAAACTTTTTATTTTAATACAATTTTGTATTTATTTATGTACAATAATCAATTCTAAAATGATAATAATGATATCTATAGATAACCCAACGAACATATGACAATTATAAAGGACTACGATAATTTTATGATTGTGATATACACGTTTACTTGAATAACGCACGTGATTCTAACTTCTTATTAAGAATTATAATTATAAAATAAATATTTTAAATTTTCAAAACAATAAAATAAACCTTTTGGTAAAACTTTATTAAAATTGTAGTGCAAATTTTAAATCATAAATGTTCATGGTTGATTAATAAATGATAAATATATATACACTAAAGTGATGAAAATATACGATAAGACTACTCAATTAACATTGGGGAAAACGTCTGAAAAATACAATTAATACACTACAACAATAAAAAATACGTGACAGTATAACGAATTGCTTCGCTTTGCTCACGGTTAACAAAAACTTGTTGTACTAACTGCTTAAAACAAAGCTATTTGGATTTCAGCGTGATGGTATTAAGCAGTAGTCCAAAGTAAATTATAAATCTGATTTTTCAGTAACACTTAATTGAGGATTTCAAATTTAGAAATGTTTTTCACCGATAGTAGATATTTTATGTTGTTCCTGCAGTGTAAAATTGTTCAATTTTGACATTGAATACTTTGATTTTTACATATTTTTTTCTCAAGACAAGAATTTTTTTTTATGTAGCACACATACAAACAACTTTAATCTCAGAAGTTCTTGCTCACACTAATGTTAAAACGTTTCAATTCACATTGTTGACAGTTTTATTTATTTTGAATAATTTTTGGTTGAAATTGACGTTCAAAATGAGATATTTATGCTGGAGGTTAAAATTAGAAAATTAATAAACGTTCAATCTTACTTTAAAGAAGTAAAAAAAGCGATTTTTACTTACAGTACTTAGTTTCATACTCGATAGAGAACTTAGAAATATGTTTTTTGAAATCGTTAAAGTATTCGTTAATTAATTAGTTTATTTTTTAAAAATGAAACAATTTTATTTTAAAAATAAAACACTTTTAACTTAAAAATAAACTTAGCTTTCTTGCATACAATATATTGAATCTGGAAACATTATTTGCAAAGTTCCATAAAGAAAACGTCACTTAAAGTGAAATGAATTATTATAATTAATTATAAAAATTATAATTAATGAATTAATTAATAATAAACAGACAATGAAATAATTAATAATAACTAAAATGTAATCAGTATTTTTCTATTTAAATTGTCATTGAAATGAATGATGCATAATAATTATATAATAATAATAATTAATGATAACAATTATAACCAGTTATAACAATAATATTTAATTATAACAACAATAATTAGTTAATTAAATATTAATTAGTTACCATGTTATAATTATAATGTTACCAGTTTGGTAAAAACACACAACTGAAAATTTGTATTTTAATTCTCGCGGGAAAAAGATAGAAAATGTTTTAGACTTCATCAACATTTTTTGAAGAGATTTATATTTCATTTTCAGCTTTAAGATTGTAAATAGAAATGCATTTATTTTTTATTTAAATGTTTATTTAAAGTTTGTTTGACGTTTATTTAAATATTTATCTAAATGTTTATTTATAGCTTATTTAAAGTTTATTTAAAGTTTATTTAAAGTTTATTTGAAGTTTATTTAAATATTTATCTAAATGTTTATTTATAGCTTATTTAAAGTTTATTTAAAGTTTATTTAAAGTTTATTTG
>JARUHE010215766.1:0-13373 GCA_031471125.1 Archaeomysis grebnitzkii | reverse complement strand
GCCCACATACAACATAGACGTCATGTTATGACACATATCATGGCCCACATACAACATAGACGTCATGTTGTGACACATATTATGGCCCACATACAAAATATACGTCATGTTGTGACACACATCTTGGCCCACATACAACATAGACGTCATGTTATGACACATATCATGGCCCACATACAACATAGACGTCATGTTGTGACACAAATCATGGCCCACATACAACATAGACATCATGTTGTGACACATATCATGTCCCACATACAACTTAGACGTCATGTTATGACACATATCATATCTCACATACAACATAGACGTCATTTTGTGACACATATCTCGGTCCACATACAACATAGACATGTCAGGCCCACGTGGTAGCATTCATCAACAGAACTCGCAACATATTTCAGAAGTTTCTTCATTAATCTTGGTTATCTGAAGTTGGAAAATAATTTCAACTTTCTTGGCAAAATACTCGTCTCCATTTTGGACTTCCCAGTTGTTAATCAGGAGTGATTTCCAACTCTTAAAAAGTAAGACTATTCAGGGTGGTCATCCATTTGTTCGTCATCACTGGTATACACAAGTTATGAAATTAAGAATAAGATTTTCAACATTGTCATCCACCCAACCAAGTGGAAATGCTGCTGCTGGTATATAGTATATGGTATTTGTTATATGTAAATGTCGCTTTTGATATGTGAGCAAAGTTAAGCCATATTGGGGCTGAGTATAGATTGGTGCCGCCTTGGAACAAACGATGTTCTTTGTATTTTGGTAGCAAATGTGTTGATTGGAATACATAAATATATACAATTAATATGTGTAAACATAATACTTATATCAAAAGTGTACATAAATACATACAATTATAAGAGTAAACACAAATACTTGTATCAAAGGTATACATAAATACATACAATTAATAAGTGTAAGCATATATAATACTTGGACCTCAAACATTTTTAATACATGATCGTAGTTTAAATCAATATATAAATATATTTTTGTATTCTTAGAATATAAAACGAATATAAATTGTTATGTTAATGTTTTTGTTAAATATAATTAACTTCAACTGCTATTTTTTTAAATTAATTAAATAAGTTTAATACAAAATTAAAGTCAATGATTCGGAAAATTATTCAACTTTAAACTGACTAATTCGCTAAAAATTTATTTCCTCAAGTTAATGTCATAATTGTATCTGTCACATTAAAAAATTATTCATTATCACATTTTTATTGAAATATGAAACATGAACTTCATGTTTTGTCATATAAATAAGACAAACGTGGCAGAGAGTCACAACTGGCAGTCAGAAACAATTAATTATCGGCCTTATACCCCCGTGTGATAAGGTCTAAAATTGAATATTGTATCATGATGGCTAAGTCACTGTGTCATGTCGTTGTGCATATTCAAGTCATTCTCATTATCTGATGTTAATGTCACTGAGCCACGGCATGTCATGTGTGAAATGTCACTTTTTTGTTCAAAACAACTTTGATGTGAATTCTAAAAAGTTATATTGAATAAATTTGAAGTTATTGGATAGAAGTATCGATGATACACTTGGTGGAAAAAGTTTAATGTGTTTCACAGCTGGGCGTGTGTGTGGTTGTGTGTGTGTGTGTGTGTGTGTGTGTGTGTGTGTGTGTGTGTGTGTGTGTGTGTGTGTGTGTGTGTGTGTGTGTGTACGTTGTATGTATGCATATTTGTGTATGCGCGTGTGTGTATATTTGCATGTATGTCTGTGTTTGTGATTGTATGAATGTGTGTGTATGTACGTGTGCGTGTGTATGTATTTGTTTTGTGCCAATGTGTAATTTTTGTTTATGTATGTGTGTGTGTATGCGTAGGTTTAGGTGTGTGTGTGGGTGTGTGTGTTGGTGTGTTTGGGTGTGTATGTGTATATGTGGGTGTGTGCGCGTGTGTTTGTGTATGTACATGTGTATAGGTGTTTGTCTGTAAGTATGTATAGCTGTGTTAGCTTCCCTTGTGGGTATTTGATCCTTTTTAGTGTTGTGTGTGCATGCACATGTGTTGTAAACATTGGAGTTATGTGACGTATGTTCGTTTGTTCGTTCGTTTGATTGAAGCGACGTTTCAAGGTAAATAAATAAACGTGACAACTTCCATAAATGGCAATTAATCATCATTTGAACATTAATAAACGTCATTAACGACCATAAATCTTGATGAAAAATGTTTCAACACTTTTTAATTATTAATTCATTAATTCTCAACTTTGAATAATCACATTTCAGTTCATAAAACATCTTTCAAAATGTTGCTGCAAAGAATCTTGAAAAGATCACTTCTTGAAAAAGATGTTCCTTCTATCTAACTATTTAATTTTTGACTGATCGTTGCTTTAACCCTTTAACGCCTGTATTATAATTACCCTAAGGTCCAAAATACAATGAACTTAACATTGGATATAACCCTACAATCGTCTCTTGTTTGTCCCTACAGGCGTTAAAAGGTCAAGGATGAAAAATACATTGAAATTAACATTGAAAATAACCTTTATTGTAGGACTGAAACCCTCATTTAGGGAATACAGGTATTTCGAGATTATTTAAAATGAGGATGGAAGGAAACGATTACAAATTTTGAAAATTTTGAAATGTTTGATAATTCTGTATTTAAAGTTGGAATCAGCAGACACATAATACAAGCATTTTCATCATCATTATCATACACACACACACACACACACACACACACACACACATACGCACACATACGCACACGCACACACCCATACACACACACACACACACACACACATACGCACACATACGCACACGCACACACCCATACACATACACACACGTATACACACCCACCCATACACACACACACGCGTACACACACACACATCCATACACACACACACCCACCCACACACCCATACACATACACAGACCCACACACACACACACCCACACAAGCCAACACATACACCCACACACGCCCACACACATAAACACACATACACACATACGCACACGCACACACCCAAACACACACATGTTATACCACCGTGTTTGTAATGTTGAACTCATTTTCCAACACTGGTATTGAACATAGGCTGTAAGTTACAAATTGTTTTAAAAAATTTATTTTTAATGATATGATAAAGTTTTCAGCAAAAATATTTCGCAATGAAACATTTTATTTGCTAAGTTTGTCTAACAAATAAAAATAATAAAATTTGCTGAATAATTTAATTATTTTTTATTTATTCATTTAGTCGTTTATTTTAATGAATACAAATAAATTAGTTAACAATGGCCCATTCAAGTAGGATTTGCCCACCTTATTAAATGCTGAGACTTGCTGTAATAAACAGAACATTATTCATATATCAAAATAATAAACGTAAGAATCGGTATATGTTTCAACTTCGCATGTTTTAAAACGTTTATTAACTCATGACCGAGCAAGTTAAACTTGATAATTGTTTATTAATTATCAATTTTTGTTTTTCATTCATACTAATTTTATTTATTTTTTGGTAAAAACATTGTTTTAGTTCTGTTTTTTTTACCAGATGTGTTTTTATTGTTTAGTTTCATAGATTTTTGAAAATGTTTTTTTGATGTTATCAAGTTGAGTCAATTTTGTTTTAGTACAAGAAATCGAGCTCTCTTTTTAATGCCAGGCGGCATCTGTTTTTGATGTAGTCATGTGGAATATCAAATCTAACCCCTTGAATGAGAATTTTTATATTAATTTTGTAATATAAAATAAGAAATGTAAAATGTATTTTTCATAAATTTTGTTTAATTAAAAATAGAAAAGTATTTAATATGGTTTTGTACTTTTTTAAATTATATTAATCTAGAAATAAAAAATATGATTGTGCTCAAATGGTTGAATAGATGTGGTGATAATGCATTTAAATTGCAGATTGGATCGCTCAGTGTATAAAAATGTTGATGTCCAATTATTTGTATTAATGCTCCAATTAAACCAAATACAATGTTTTTAAATATTAATTTAAAATATTTTCTCTTTGACATTTGAATTTGAATAAAGTTTAATTATTCATATGTTTTAAAAATGAATTCAAATTTGAATTATGATTTAATTAATAATTTACTTGACGATTCATTTTGAAAAGCAACGATGCGTTTTGACAATTAGCATTGACATAAGACAGTAAAGGCATATGACCCATAAGATAACGCTCAGTCTAGTAGCAACACAGACTTACTTCACTAATCACCTTGCCTTACCACTAATACGAAGTCAAGCCTTAAATGTTAAAATTAAAACATTCAAAATTTATTTTAAAAAAATTTTAAAGTTTTTTTTAATTTTTTTAAAAGATTTAACTTTAATTAAAATATCTTTAGTTAAACTAGACAAAAACTTGGTTAATATATTTTACATTTTAAAATTTCAATTAATTTGTTTAATTAACAAAATATTTTCATGAAAGCTATACTTCCATATCCATTTAACATGTTTCTACATACAGTGTGTAACTGATTTAATTGGCACTCACTTCGCAAATGTGTATACATACATACATACATACATACATACATACATACATATATACATACATATATACATACATACATACATACATATATACATACCTATATACATACATATATACATACCTATATACATACATACATCTATACATACATATATGCATACATATATACATACATATATGCATACATACATACATACATACATACATACATACATACATACATACATTCAGACATACATACATACATACATACATACATACATACATACATACATACATACATACATACATTCATACATACATACATACATACATTCATACATACATACATACATACATACATACATACATACATACAAACATACATACATACATACATACATATATATATATATATATATATATATATATAATTGCTTACGCATAACTTCACTTAAAATAGTTATCACTATGATAGTTACTAAATTTTTCAAACTATTGACAGTAAAGTAACTGAGGTAATCAAATAAAATCTTAAGTTCCAATTACCTTTTCAAAAGAAAATAAAAATCATTCATTTAAAGCCTAAATAATCTTTACTTGAAATAACTACCGGAAAAAAGCATTTATTCGAGGCCATAGTTTCGAATGACCAATTAGGCGAGGCGTTTAGTTTTTGTTTAGAAGTGGGCGAGGTGGGAGGTGTATGAAGGGAGGGGATGGTTGATAAAAACGTTGAAACAGCGTTGAAAACATTTCCAATTAATTTGATCGAATAACTATTTATTCAACTCGCGTTATTTTAATTGGGCTTTTTTATTTGGGTTTTATAGCTTTTGTGAAGGACATTTATTGGATTTGGTTGTGCGGAGCAACAGTGTAGATGGCCGTTCATTAAAGTGTCAAAGTATGTTTTTGTTAGATCTACTATGAAGCAGTACGCCTCGCATGCTAAGCTTAAACCTGCTTGGAGGAAGTGGCGTATGTCGGTTGCGTTTCTTTACGGTACAATCCACTTAAAATTGATATGGCAGCAATAATAAAGCCAAATATATAAAAAGCTTAGGAGTAACAGTGTCGACGTAATATAAAACTGTTGTAATTAATAATTCAAAATACTTAAAATTATTTTGTATCTGATGTTCCCTTAAGCACATTGAATGAACTACATTACAACAGCTAAATTATAAATAGTTAAAAAACTTGAAAATTATGAACTAAAATGACAAAAATGGAGAACAATAATGAATACATAGACAACTACATGATACTTTAAAACTGTTATGTGTATTTCTTTTAAGTAATTACTTTTTATACGTCGAATCCACAAAAAAAACACTATCTAATGGAAAACAAACAAACTAAAATAATGATTACACAAATTAAAATCATAAACTAAATTTCCCCTTAATGAATGTTTATTCATGTTGATACGAATGCTATAAAATGTTCAATGTTTAATACTCTAAAACCATCTGCAATAAACTTTTATAGTTTAATTATAAGCAATTAAGAATAATTTACTGTAACAATGAATATAAAATCAAATCAGCTATAAAATAAGTTGTAAAACATAACTAAAGCTGGATCAAATATGTAATGAACAAACTGAATTGAGTAAAAATGTTGAGTCAAAAACACAACGCGTCTCTCATTCTACATGACTACATACATTCATGAACGTAAATTATGCTATATGATATGTATGTTGTGCATGACTATACGAGCTATGTTCTATGTTGTGTATGTTCTGCATGACTACACAAGCTATGTTGTATGATGTGTATGTTGTGCATGACTACACAAGCTATATTCTATGTTTTATGTGTTGTGAATGACTACACCAGCTTAGTTATATGTTTTGTATGACTATACAAGCTATGTTCTATGTTGTGTATGTTGTGCATGACTATACAAGCTATGCTCTATGCTGTATATGATTAAACTAACTATGTCTACACGAACTATGTTCTATGTTGTGCATGACTACAAAAGTCATGTTCTATGTTGTGTATGTTGTGAATGACTACACCAACTTAGTTATGTGTTGTATATGACTATACAAGCTGTGCTATATGTGCTGTATGACTGTACGAATTATGTTCTATGTTGTGTGTGACTACACAAGCTATCTTCTATGTTGTGTATGTTGTGCATGACTGTTCAAGCTATGTTCTATGCTGTGTATTTTGGGATAGACTATTCGAACTATCTTCTATGCTATGTATGACTACACGAGCTATGTTATATGTTGTGTATGTTGTGCATGACTGTTCAAGCTATGTTCTATGTTGTGTATGTTGTGAATGACTATTCGAGCTATGTTCTATGCTATGTATCACTACACGAGCTATGTTCTATGTTGTGTATGTTGTGCATGACTGTTCAAGCTATGTTCTATGCTGTGTATGTTGGGAATGACTATTCGAACTATGTTCTATGCTATGTATGACTACACGAGCTATGTTCTATGTTGTGTATGTTGTGCATGACTGTTCAAGCTATGTTCTATGCTGTGTATGTTGTTAATGACTATTCGAACTATGTTCTATGCTATGTATGACTACACGAGCTATGTTATATGTTGTGTATGTTGTGCATGACTAAGAATTAGTTGGTGATGAAGTAACAAAGAAACGTTGTTATCATCAGCAGGGTAAGGATTTAGACCTCACCATTAACTCAATGTTACATTCTTTGCGGTAAAACTCCACTAATTCTTTCGCATTCCTATCTTATCTTTATTTTCTCTTTTCCTTTTTAATTATTCTTCTATCTTTAGTTATCACCTTATTAACATTTATCTTTATTTCTTGTTCTTTCCTATCATTATATATCTGCTTAGCTATATTTCTAATTGTCTCCTTCCATTACTTATATTTTCTCTCTATTTCTAATTTTCTTCTAGCATTATTTATCTGTTTATTACTATTTCAAATTTTGTTCTACCATTATTTATCTGTTCATTACTATTTCACATTTTTTCTACCATTATTTATCTGTTTATAACTATTTCACATTTTCTTCTACCATTATTTATCTGTTTATAACTATTTCACATTTTCTTCTACCATTATTTATCTTTTCATTACTATTTCACATTTTCTTCTACCATTATTTATTTGTTTATAACTATTTCAATTTTTTTTCTACATTTATTTATTTGTTTATAACTGTTTCACATTTTCTTCTACAATTATTTATCTGTTTATAACTATTTCACATTCTAACATTATTTATTTGTTTATAACTATTTCAAATTTTCTTCTACCGTTATTTATCTGTTTATAACTATACTACATTTTTTTTCTACCATTATTTATCTGTTTATAACTATTTTACATTTTAATCTACCATTATTTATCTGTTTATAACTATTTCAAATTTTCTTCTACCATTATTTATCTGTTTATAACTATTTCACATTTTCTTCTACCATTATTTATCTGTTTATTACTATTTCACATTTTCACTTACCATTATTTATCTGTTGATTACACTGACATTTTATCTTACCGTTGTTTATCAATTTATAACTATTTTAGATTTTCTCTTATCATTATTTATCTGTTTATAACTATTTCACATTTTCTCTTACCATTATTTGTTGGTTTATAACTATTTCATAGTTTCTCATTCCATTAATTATATGTTTATTCTATTTCTTCTGTTTATACACTGCTAAGACTTAAACACATAAGACTACATAGTTATTTAGATTGTCATTAGAACATAAAAAAAAGACGTTTTAATTTTTTTTAAATTTATTATGAGACACTCCTTAGGAAAACATTCGTAATATTATGTTTGTAAATATACATGCATCAACATTAGCGTTTATAAGTGTATTAGATGTGAAAGATATAACACAAATATTTGATACAATATTTACTTCTTTCAGAATGTATCAATAACAGTTAAATGAATCTACATTAGTCAACTAAAAATATAATAAATTCCTTAATTTACAAGTTATATTTTGTATAAAACAAATTTTGATTACAAAAAGTAGGTGAAAAATGTTAGTATAAAAACTTTTTAGTGTAAAAAATTTGATCATGAATATATACGCCCAAAAAAGCTCAGTGGCTGTATTTATGTACAATATTTTTGCTAACGTTGGCTTTAACAATGAAACAACTTTGAAGAAACTGAGCTTATATACAATAAAGAGGTTCATCCTTGGTAACGAAGCCCAATTTAAATCGCATCGTCCTTAAATAAGACTTTGAAGTCGAAAAACACATTGGAAGTTACTTTTATATAATTACTGCTCATCTCACAAAGGATTTAGAATCTTGTATAGCCTATATACATTACAATGGTCATATGAGCTAACATATATGTAATCAGAAAATTGATTTGTTTTTTTCTCGACTTACAGTGACACACACACCCCCCCACCCCCCCCCCCCACACACATCTAACTTATATATATATACATAATATCACATTGGAGAATTCGAAGTAAAAATGTTTCATCATATAGAAAATTAAACTATTAAATACTAGTTTGTCAATTTAATGTCGAAAAAAACAAATACTAGTGACATACCATACCAACTATACTATCTTGAACCTAAGAAAGTGCTTAATATATTTATAATAAATTATTATCTGCTCTGTTAATTTTAAATACCAGTATTGAAACGTATGCAGTCATGATTTTATATTAGAGTTATTACAACGTAAAACTAAACTGTTTTGAACAAAATATAAAAGTTTATTAATACGTTAATTGAAATTATATTCTTCATTAGACACCCTAACAAAAAAAAGTTGACCTAAATCAGACGTTCATTAAATTTGATTCAATCTCAAATAATCGATTTTGTTATGCAGTCCTGAAAAAGAAAATTATTATCTGGATTCAATAAGTTGAAGTAATACATCATTTAGCGAAAATTTAAAATTATAACATATATTATTATATTATTACTGGTATGTGATATAAATATAGGCTATATTGTTCGAACCACATATGGTTGTATGATTATACTCACTATTGATTATGTGGTTAACTAATAAATGAAACTCGAAACTTGAATCTAGTATACTCATTAATGATATAAATGATAATTCATATTGGTATAACTATAAAAATGCGCTTGGTTTGTATGGTTAAGACCATGCCAACCACATTTTTAATGACATAGTTCATAGTGTTATAACTATAAAACGTATATTTGACATAATTATGACCATTAACCATACAACCCACATTTTTAGTGACATAGTTCATGTTTTTATAATTATAAAAAACACATGGTTAGTATGGTTATACCCATACAAACTACATTTTAAACGACATAGTTCATATTGTTAGAACTAAACAAACACATACAGACCATATTGTTAATGTCATAGTTCATATTGTTATAACTATGGCTGTAACCATATAAACCACATTGTTAACAATATAGTTCATATTATTATAAATATAAATACCACATGGGTTGTATGGCTATAACCTTAAAAACACATGGTTAAGGAAACAGTGTATACTGTTATAACTACTAAAAACACATGGTTCATTTGGTTATAAACATAGAAACCACATGGATAATGACAAAGTTTATATGGTTATAATCATATCAAACAGATGGTTAATGATAAATCTCGTATGTTGAACAAAATTTCTAAAATTAAAAGTTGAAATCCGTTAATAATACAGCTAACGAGATAATAAAGTCTCTGCCAATGATGTTTTATTGTTTCTGTTGAAACGAACGTAAATAATAGAATTAACTCCACATGATATTAATGTTTGTCTATTATGATTACAACAGCACCGGGCTACCATGACAACATTGGCCTGCAGCTTTTATCTCCCCGTTGTTATCCGTGTTCGGTTACACATATGTCTGTTTATCTTTCACCCATTTTTATACATGCAAATGATTCACCTGTTGCGTTCGTACGAACAATGATACACCTGTGGGAACATACGTAAATAATTAAAACATAAGCGCATTGACGCACACGCATACACAGTACACATGCATGTAAATGTAAAAGCGTACTAACGAACACACAAACACACACACACACACACACACACAGGTGACTAAATGCACTCACATTTAGAAAAATGAAAGCAGACCCGGTAGTAGCAGAAAAACCACTATTGTTATATCGATACAATGCTATTACTAATTGATTGAATTTAATAATGGATTATCACAATACCAATAACATTATGATAGTAGTATGTAATAATATTGGTAACAATAATGGTATAATAACCATTATGATACCTTTAGAACAATGACAAAAACTAACGCATAACCAAAAACTGTGGATCATATAATAACAATGAGTTTTCAATTTTACTTCAACTAAAACCATTGAGCTAAGACTCTTAAATCGTTAGGAAGGTTGTTCCTTACAACAGTAGCATAATGATGGAAATAACGTTCACATTTTGCCTTACGAAAGTACCGAGCAAGAGGGTACACACCGCTTAACCCTTTATAGCCTGAATAATTTTTATATTATGGTCTTCAACACTACAGAGTTTACATTGAAATAATACCTTCTTAAACGGGACTAATCTGTCACAATGGACGTTAAAGGGTTAAGAAGGCGAGACACATAAAAGAGCCAGCCATTCAGTGAAAAAACAAACCTTATATATAATTTTTGTCTCAAAGAAAGCCAATGTAGGCTTTTAAGTACCGGAGTGATGTGCTAGCAGCTTCGAGTTTTTATAATGATCCTAGCAGCTAATTTTGTATTTTTCTAAGTTTACTTAGTTGTGTAAGAGGGATATTACAATATATTGAGTTACAGTAGTTGAGAGTTAACGATATCAACGCATTTACAAGAGTCTCTGTTGTTCTAAGATCTAAATAATTACAGAGTTTCTTAATTCTTAAAAGATGATAGTTTTTCTTCTACAAGTATTATTGATGTGTTCATGTAGGCTAATATTTTTATTAAAACTTACATCAAAATTTATCACAGAAGACCTGACAGATACGTTATTACTCGTATTTCCTACTCTCAAAATTAAATTTTGATCTATCTTTGACAATTGATGCCTTGATCCAATCACAATGATCTCTATATTGTTATCATTTATTGTTGATTGATTGATAAGAACAAATGGTTTGTATCAAAGACATCGAAAAAACATTCTCTAACATCAATACGTTAACATAGCCGTATAAAACCATCTATTTCAACAGATGAAAGACTTAGAAAAAAATTCATAGAGCGTAAACTTTTAAATTATTTTTCAAATTAATTGAAGCAGTCTATGAAAACTCAACATTTAGTGACTAAGGCAGCAAATAATAACAATTAATATTCGTTATATATAATAATAAAAATACATTAACCCTTGACTGCTCAAATTATGAATTTACAAAACAAAAACATATTTGATATCATTTTCATAACCTTAGTGATTATAATAACATCATCACATGTCAAACAATTAAATATATCAAATTAAATATATAATAAAGGTTTTTTTAATTCGTCCATCTAGGTATACCATCAAGTGAAAATTAATTGGCAAAAAAATCCAAGTGGGACTTTAAAACTGTTCATAACCGACTAATCTATATTAATGGTACAAATAAATCCCCATATTAATGCAATCAGCTATGTATTACAAAATATACAATACATATTGATATATATGTAATATCATAGCAACTTTGGCACAAATAAGTCTTGACACATTCACAGGTTATGAAATCAATTTTTTAACACAAATTCAAATGTTTTCCTCTATGTAGATAATGTATATTAATAAAATCTTATAAGTATAACTAAAAATGTTCACTTTTTGTGAAATGCCATGAAGTTGTTTTTCCGGTTCAAGCAAAGATCAATTTTACATTTATCACAAAAAATACTCGTCTTCACACTGCATTTATTTTCTTACAATACCTAAACTGGGCCAATGTCCAATTTCATCATATTGTGCTGTTGGATCAGGAAGAACTTGAAACAAATTGACGATTCTTCTCTTCTTCTTATCTGGGGTTGAAGTACATGGCCTTCTTTTTTGTATAAATTTATAGAAGTCAGCTTAAATTAGATTTCCAAAAAACATACTCGTACTTTTTATATTTAATTTAAATTGCAAAGAAATATTTGGTGATACGCAAATTGACGTTTTCATAGCTTAGACATGGTAATGAGTTTTTGCGCAAAGGCAGCATTAGTTTAATTAATGGTGAATTCGGCATAAACTAATTAATTGTAAATTACATACATATTATTATTTTTTACTCAATTGCTTGAATATTCAAGTTAATGACTTAAGGATTCTGTAAGCCTGTTTTCAAATATGTCTTATGATAATAACAAACATTGAAAAATATACGCGCGCTCGCTTAAGCTTTAACGTTACGCGGCCTTTCATATATTGTTTAGCATAGCAAAGTAGTTCTACACATTTTTCATCTACTCTAATTGTTATTACTTACATTGAAATTTTGGTTTGATATTCTTTGGTTCACATGATAAAGCATGTTTGAATTTTATTGTATTTAAAGATGAACACTTCATTTAATATAATTTAATATAATGCATCCATTAAGCTTACAAAACAATTAGTCATATTCGCTAAATTTTGAAAATATAGAGATTTGACATCATCAAGTTGACTATTTTATGAATATGACTACTATAAGAGTATTATTTGACTAAATTATGACAAACTTAGACCTAAATATTAGTCATGTGCTTACAGTAGCCTATAGAGCAACCAGTTGTGAGAGAATTTCCAGTAAGTAAAGACTGATTTAGTAAGTTGAACAACAATGAACTTATACCTTTGTAGTAGTCAACGGCCTTGGCCACGTTGAAACACCGCTTCCCGTATGATCAGCGAAGTTAAGCAACGTTGGGTCTGGTT
>JARUHE010215655.1:0-13374 GCA_031471125.1 Archaeomysis grebnitzkii | reverse complement strand
GATACCTCGATTCGGGCTTGAAGTTGAGGGCGGTTAATCAGCCGTGCTGATAATCACCTATTGATCGCATTTGAGACCTATTCTCGTCACGGACCATCAACGTGCTGTTGCCACAAGCGTAGCTGTGAAGCGGATCGTGACAATCTTTCGAAACTATGAATCCAATCCAGTGCGCTCAAGTGTTTAGATTTCGCGTTGCAGTCGTCCTTTGGCGGCTATAAAGACGTAAGCTTGATGGCGTGCTCTTTACTAGAATCGCTGGTAATAGCTTAGGCTCAGTGCGGTTGCGTCACGATCCCAGCTAATGAGCTCGGCCATAACTCCGTGTTTCTCATTGAGCGAATACTCAAAGCCTGCGGCGAAACCTGCGTGTATGGGATGGGTCACCGAGACATTAAGCCTTTGGTCGCCGTTGACTGATAGCTGACCGACAAAGGCACGTGCAGTGATGTCGGTCTTTGCGTTATAGCTAAATCGACGGCCAACCCCTATATCGACGCTTTGGTAGTCAATTTTCCTTTCCTGACTTAGTGTGGCAGAGCCTAAGGTAGTGATATTGAAGTCAAAAATGTAGTGGTTTGCAAAGCTTGTGCGAGAGCTAAACATCACCCCTTGCCCAGTACTGTCTTCAAGATCTATTGAGGTATTGGGAGCTAGTTTGCTAAATGTGGCGCCTACACTTAGTTGGACTCCGGCAGGGGTTTCGGCGTAGCTTGGCAAGGCGACGATACTGCTAAAGGAAAAAATTATTACATTGGTCAAGGATATAGATGAGAGTTTCATGTACTAGAATGCCATTTTCAATTTCTTTATATTTTTCAGTTTAGCATAGATTGTTTTCTTGGCCTTTAAGAAGTAGAGGTAAGGCGATTTAATATTTGAATTTTTAATCAAAAACACCTTGAACAAGCCATGTTTGTTGGCGATCTTGGTAAACCCAAAGCCGGCAGCCGCGATCGCAATAAGCGATGCCGTAGCGACGTTTTATATCTTGTTGCCACCAGCCTGATTCGATGAATTCGATATTGTTAATATGCACGGTCGCGTTGGTTAAACGATGAAGTATTTGTGCTTCAGAATAAAATCCAAGCGGGCGTAAAGTATGAAGTTTGGTGCTGATATTATTTCCGCTATAAGCGGTTTTATTTAGGCGATATGCGCATTCTGGACGGTGATCTGCAAGAGGTTCTAGCCAAAGTACAGCGTTGGGGCCTAAGCGGCTGCGCAGTTGATCGAGTAACGACGGCAGTGGCGGTGCAGTGGATTGCTGATCGAGGAATAAGCATTGGTTTCGCACTTGAGCGGGGTTAAATTGATGAGCGCGAAGGCTAACAGCCTCGACAGGAGCTTGTAACCGCGTGTCATCTAAACGTTGAGAAATTAATCGATAGATCAAAGTCTGATCGTTACTGGCTTCGGCCAATGAAAACTGCAAAAGGCTTTCTGGTACTTCGTTGCCATGGGAGAGTGAGAGCTCGAAGCGCTCTAATGCATAAGCTCTAGCGGATAAAAACCGCTGCAATTTAGAGGCTAACCGAAGAATAATGAAGTCTAATTCTTGTACATTATCGATAGCTTGGTTAAGGCTAACTCGTTCTTGGAAATCTTCGTCAAAACCGATAGCACAAGGGAGGTTGTTGTCCTTACCTTGCAATTGAGATTGACGTTTCTGCAGCGATAAATCAAAACGTCGGCTGAGGTCTTTTTTGGGTAGATCCAACCATTGTCCAACGTAGTGAACCCCCGCGGCATTTAGCTGTTGCAGCGCTTTATCGTTGATGACGGTGTTTAAAGGCAATGTAGCGAGCCAACGATGATAGGTTTTGTCATCGATACATAGTGCTTGGATTGGGTAGTGTTTGGCGAGTAAGTCACTTGCGTACGCATGAGGTCCCATGGCTAGACGGTGCAGATGGCCTTGTTTTTTTAGCTGCGTCGAGATCAGTTCGAATAATTTTGTGAAGCCACCGAATAGTAAGCGGCTGCGACCGAGCTCGATAAGCAAACATTGTTGATCGATTAAAATAATCTCTGAGCTAAATTGATGTAAGTTGCGGGCAATCTGCATCAATAATCGTTGCGCTATATCGTTGTCATGGGGCACGAAATGCGCATGCGGCGCCAACGCTTTAGCGTGATGAATACTTGATCCTGGATTGAGGCCGAGATTGTGCATGGCTTCGCAGCTTGAGTGCACATAAGCACCGATATAGACAACCCATGGGCTCTGAGGGCTTGCGCGTATCAATGAATCCAAATGCAGCTGCGGCAGATGTACGCCTAACCAACGTTTACTTGTATAGGCCTTGCGCATGAGTTATGTGTTGATGAGTTGGAGCTTAAGGTCGCGAGGTCGATCTAAGGCCCGTGCTTTGAAGATGCGTAGCCAAGAATGGTTTTGTCTATATTGCATGCTAATGCGCAAGGCTGCGTAAGAGCTTTGGTGGTAATCATTGAAGGGACGTATCGATATACAGGTGCAGCCGCCTTGTTCTGCAGCCAGTTGTAAGCGTCGTTGGGTTTTTGAGTTTGCTTTTTTCTGCCATAAAATCAACATGCTGACGCTACCGTGGCGGCAAATGGTCTCGGCGGCCCATTGCAGATCTTTCTCAACCGTACAAGGCAGATAAATCAGCTGTTGTAAATCGACCCCCGCGCTAGAGAGGCCCGGTGCATAAGGCAAATAAGGTGGTCCGAGCAAGGCGACGTTTTGGCTTTGGCTGCACGCTGCGAGTGTGGGCAAACACAAGCTCAGCCCCCCATGGCCAAGATCGCATAAAACCTCGCTCAAACACGCTTTGGGCCAACCGTTTCCAGGAAGCGCTGCATCGAGCTCTGGATAAGCAGTGCTAAGCGTGTGTTGCTGTTGCGGGTGATGTCGGCCGCGCCAAAGATGTTGAGAGCCTTGGAGTATCTTGTTCAGGGCATCCATGGTCAGGTCAATCGCGGCGCAAGACCCCGACATAGAGGCCTTCAATGTTAAATGACTCGTCGCTGAGGTCGACTTTGATGATGTTGTAATCGTCGTTTTCTGGATGCAGATGAACAACTGAACCCGCAACCCGCTCGAAACGCTTTACGGTAACTTCGTCGCCAATTCGAGCGACAACAATCTGGCCGTTGCGTACTTCTTGCGTGTTGTGCACAGCTAATAAATCACCGTCGCAGATGCCAACATTGATCATGCTATCGCCTTTGACACGCAGCAAATAATGCGCTTTTGGACGGAAAAAATCAGCGGAGATTTGGCATTGCTCTTCGATATGTTGTTCAGCAAGAATCGGCGCGCCAGCGGCTACTTGTCCCACAATAGGTAAGGACGGCACGTCGCGAGAGGTTTCGTTCTCTGCGCCATAACCAATTTGTGAGCATTCAGGAACATGCTCAAAAGCGGCGGGAAGTAATAAAATCCCGCGTGAGGAATTAGCCCGTAGCTCGATTAAGCCTTTTTTGGCTAAAGCGCGTAAGTGCTCTTCGGCAGCGTTGGCTGATTTAAAGCCAAAGTGCCCAGCGATCTCAGCGCGCGTAGGGGGCATGCCACTGTCTCGCATATGTTGACAAATCAATAACATGATTTCACGTTGTCTTGGGGTAAGTCCGCGCATAATGACTCCTATTCATTCGATAGTACTATAGGAATAAACTGTCTATATGTCCAGTGGTTTATTGTTTTAGCTTAACATGAAACCCGTGTCGAAGATTTAACCGCATTGCATGACCAGCGCGGCAGCAAGTCCGCCTGCGCTTGCAATGGTGGCTAAGCCTCGTTGTTTTCTGTCCAGTTGGTGAAATAGATTACACAATAAAACTGCGCCCGAAGCGCCGATTGGATGACCACGCGCTAAGGCCCCGCCTTGTGAATTAATACAGTCTGGGTTTAACCTCAGTGATTGTTGGTTATAGAGCGCTTGTACTGCAAAGGCTTCCATCAACTCAATACGCGCAAAATCATGGGTTTTATATTGCAGTGCTTTGACGGCTTGATTTATTGCAGCAGCAGGATTGTTTGGTGCTGCGCTGCGCTCAACACAAGCTTCGACTTCGCAGTAACGAAGCTGGTGTTTTTGCGCAATGCTGCGCCGAGTTAATAGCACCAGCGCTGCCGCATCGGCGGCCAAGGCGGTGGTGCTGGTGTCAATGCAATAAGGTGCTTTTCCGGCCAAAATAGGTGCGCGTTGGCAAAGCTTTTGATGCAATAAACGCGTAGCACTATCGCGGTGAAGATCCCCAATGCCGATAAGTCCTAGTTTTTTTGGATCGCTGGCGCTCGCTTTTTGATGGCTGGTTATCGCGTATTGCCATTGCTGTTGCTGGTCGATTTTTGCCTGTTCGGATAAACGTGCAGCAGCAATGGCCATATCGGGGTCGTCACCGGGTACAAAACGCGGGCGCTCATAAAATTGTGGAGGATGGGTGTTGTGAGCGCGAAGTGGCCGTTGGCTACTGCTTTCGACTCCGCCGGCGACAATCCAATCGGCTTGATGGCTTTGTAGTTTTGCAACAGCGTCAATGACGGCGCTTAAGCCACTGGCGCATTGGGTATCGATGGTGGTCGCATGGCAATGTAATCCGGCACTAAGTGCGGCGAAGCGAGCCGGGTTACCGCCACCATAAAGCGCGTTGCCTAAAATCACTCGTTGTATATCCGCCGGATCAATCACATTGGGCAATAGATGTGGAATCAGTACCTGAACCAATTGGGCCACGTTGTAATGTTTGAGCGCGCCGTTATGCGGGCAAACCGGTGTCCGGTTAGCCGCTACAATAACTGCTGGGTCATGGGTGCTCATCGAGATAGTCTTGTTTAATACGTCGGTAATCTACCTTAGCATTGTTGCTCAGCGCTAAGGCTTCTACGCGACGTAATCCGTGAATATCGACTGATTTCCCAAATCTGCTGCGCAGGGCTAAGCGCAGTTCGGGAAGGGTGGCGCTACCGACGATTGTGGCGATGAGGCGATGCCCGCGGCGAGTATCCGCGATGCTAATAACCGCGACTTGTTCGACCTTGGGATGTTGTGCTAAAACCGCTTCAATCGGGTCCAATTCAATAATGATCCCTCCACTGTTAATCACGCGTCCAGAGCGGCCATGAAGATATATATAACCCTGCTCATCGATATGCGCTTTGTCGCCGACGCTGATCCAGTCTTCAACCGGAGCAGGGAGCTCCACGGTTGCATCCAAATAACCAGAAAAAGCCTGCGCTGTTTTGATGTAAAGCTCTTGTTCAAGGATCTTAAACTGTAGGTTTTCGATCATTCTTCCGACGCTATCAAAAGGGTCAGTGTGGTAATCAATAAAGCTGACAAAGCTAAGCTCCGATGCACCGTAGAAACCAAGGAATCGTGTGTTTGGGAGTTGTTTTTTCCATTGCAGCAGTATGGCTGGAGCGACGCTTGCGCCACCGAGCATGATATGACTAGGTGGATTTTTGATTAGATGTTTGCGTTGAATGTGTAGCGCAGTTGGCGTACCAATCCAAAGCCGTTGTGATGAGGTTGTTGGGCTTTTTTTGGTGTATATCGTCTTGCCGTGGTATAGCCCCCACATGGCAAAAAACAATCCCAAAGAATGATTAATATCCGCCCCCAAATCAAGCGCGCTGAGATGTTGAAAATCAAAGCGGTGATCGAAGACGGCGAAGCTGGCTAACCATGATGATTCGTGTCGGGCAAAGCATTTCGGCGCAGCACTGCTGCCGGAGGTGAAGCTCGCGTAAAACGGTTGTTGGCCAAGGGTATCTAGCGTTGAGGTTATAGCGCTTTTACTGGCGTTGCAAGGCGTGGAGTAGGGCGTGATTGCTAGTTGAAGTATCAACTGCTGTTGTTGCAACGGCGCCAAATGGTTCAAGCCGATCAATAGTGTTTTATCACAAACACTAGCGGCGATAAGCCCCGCTATGGTGTCTTGTTCGCGCGGGTTATGCAGAAAGAATCTGCGCTGCGTCGAGGGCTGAGCACTGAAATACTCGATATGTGCAATAACCCTCTTTTGCAGTTGATCGTAGCTTGTTCTTTCCTCGCTATTGATGATTGCTATTGCCGTCGGTTGGGACGAGCAATGGGTTTGCAATCGTTGCCAATACGAGCTCGCCATGATTACTGTCGACTTGCAAGCGCGCCGGGTAAGCCCCGTGCAATCGCGGTGATGATAAAGAGGCTTAAAACGACTTTAACCAGGTCTCCAGGGATGTATATCGCCATTATTTTTGTGCTACTTAGCAAGCTCAATTCCTTGTGCAGCATAAAACCGAGAATGCCAAAGCTGTAGAGTAGGACGATACAGCCCAGTACAGTGGCGATTGAGGCGGCGAAAATCAAAGGAGAGCGACGGAGCTGTTGCATGATCCAAGCTGTGGTTAATGCGGCAAACGGAAAGCCGATAATAAAGCCGACCGACGGTGTGGCCAGCATGCCGAATCCTCCACGACCACCGGATAAAATCGGCAGTCCCAATAGCATCGCTATATTAAACAATAAAACCGCTAAAAACGCATTTTTAGGGCTCAAGCATAATCCGGCGAGCATGATCCCTAAGCTCTGTGCTGTGATTGGGGCTAAGGGCATATTGATCGCTGGTAAAAAACCTAAAGCGGCGATTAATGCTGCAAATAATGCCACCTGAGCGATGTCTTGGGTTGGTAAAAGGCTTTGGTTCATCGGCGGATCCTTTGGTTGAATGTCATTAACTCGGGCTGCGACGGCGCAAGCTTAATCGGTTCTCTAGTGCATCACCAACCTGGCGAGCCATGATTAAGCATTGCAACACCAAAGGCATAAACA
This sequence comes from Archaeomysis grebnitzkii, assembly GCA_031471125.1. NCBI lineage: Eukaryota > Metazoa > Arthropoda > Malacostraca > Mysida > Mysidae > Archaeomysis > Archaeomysis grebnitzkii. The sequence continues at coordinate 6,589 of JARUHE010215655.1, read as the reverse complement.
AGCGCCAGTGCCAAAGCCGTCGCTTTGGGCTGCGGTTGCGGTATGCGTCGGCAAGGTATTCACTACGGGCTAAAATAGTAGGGATAAATCGGATCATTAACCCAAGCGCCAAGGTGATGCTCTGCGGATTGATGCCTAAATAACGTAGCGGCGAGAAAAACTTTTCAAAAACCACCAATAGCGCATCGAGCTGGGTGGTTAAGGTGAGCAAATTGGCGCAAAGAATCAGCGCGATAATCCGTGAACCAAACCGCAGTCCTGCTTCAAAACCTTGATCCCAAGCGGCAAATCCAGCAAACACCAGCAAATAAGGAAGCATCCGCGCAAAGCGCTGCAAGGATTGCCGGCCTGCAATCCCCATTTGCCAATAGGCAATGACGCTGAGTACAAGCAACAATAGATTTACCGCGATGCGATCGAGGCTAATGACTAGGGCGCTGATGATTAATAGCCCAAGTAGCTTATGAACGGCTTTTTGCCGCTGTAACCAATGGTCGCTGTGAATATAGAGGCTTAGCATTGGCGTTTACAATCTTCGATATATCGGTGGTACAGCGCGTTTGCTTCGCCGCATTGGAGCGCTGTGTTGTTGATCCAAATGGCTTGCTCGCAACTCAGGACGTCTTCCTCGCGGTGACTGGCCATAATATAAGGCGTTTGCAGCGTGCTTAGATGATCGCGCATTCGCGTAGATTGGATAAAATCAAGGCTGGAAAACGCTTCGTCAAATACAATTAAGTCGGGATCAAGAATTAATACCGCCAATAAACATACCAGCTGCTTTTGGCCTTCTGACAAGCTAGTTACTGCTTGTTTTGCCAAGTGGGCGATTTGATACTCGTCTAAGAGTTCGAGGGCTTTTTTCGTAGCGGTTGATTTATCAATACCGTCTTGGCTAAGACCAAAGCGCAGGTCTTCTTCGACCGTAGGCATCAACAGTTGGTGATCGGGGTTTTGAAAAACATAGCCGACGCGGCATTGCTGCGCGGGTCGCTGGTCGAGCGTGATAAGGCCTTTGTTAATAATATTTAGCCCGGCTATTGCACGGAGCAAACTGCTTTTGCCCGAACCGTTGGCGCCTATTAAAGCAATACGCCGTCCATCAAGCGACAGATCGATCTGGTCGAGAACACAATACGAGGTATTGAACAAGCTTAGGTTTTCGAACTTAAGCAGCATTTAGACAATCGGGCTAAGACGACAAGAACGCGCATTATACAGCCGAACCCATAAACGAAGGTGAGTATCTGCTAAAGCGCAGCAGCGATGGAGCTATATTGAAGTTTAGATCCAAAAATTGATCGCTTGAATCCTGATTGAGCAATGCGTGGGCGGGTTTTTCGTGGGCGGGGTTTTAAAACCGCTAATATCTGCGCGAAGCGGTCTTGATTTTTTGCGAACAAGCCTTAGCTTAGCAAGATGATAGATAAATTTATGCAATGGCTTGGCCAAGATCGTGCCGAGCAAACCGAGTTGATTGACCCTAAACGTGCTGCCGCGGCGCTACTGGTTGAAGTTTTGGCCGCTGATCACCAATGGTCTTCGAGCGAGTCCGATACCTTAAAGGCGATTCTGGCTTCTCCGAGCTTTGGGATTAGCAGCGCTGAAATCGAAGCGTATTTCTTGATGGCCAAAGCCGACCACGCCGATAGCAATGATGTTTATCGTTACACCCGCAGCGTTAATCAGAGTTTCGATTTAGCGGCTAAGCGTCAGCTTTTACTGGCCTTATGGCAGGTGGCTTATGCCGATGATCAGCTAGATCGATACGAAGAAGCAATGGTGCGCAAGCTCGCCGAGCTCTTACACTTGCCGCATCAAGCTTTTATCGAGACCAAGCTCGAAGCCAAAGCCGCGAAAGGGCTTTAAGCCTCCGTTCAAAAACCACCCCTCGATGCAAGCGGTCCAAAAGGGTCAAATTAGACGCTAGGGCCGTAGGTCAGAACTAAAGATCGACTACAAATTTGCGCTCAGAGGGCAAAATCGCAGTCGATTTTTAGTCCTAGCCCACACGCCTAAGTTTTCGTTAAGCAAACGAGGCTGCTAAGCGAGTAAATCCTTTAATTCGAGTTCGGGGTTGGAAAGCAGCTCCGTATTGACCTGGGTTTCAGCACTTATAAGCATCCTCGCGGCGCTGAAGTCTTTGGGCGCGTTGATGCAATCGGCAGCAATGATTCGCCCAGCGGCGATATAGAGCACACTGAGCGCACGTTCGCTAAAATTGCGCAGCACGACCTCCTCGTAGCCTTGATTTAAGCCGACGATTTGTAGTTTTAAATCGTACTGATCAGACCAAAAATTCGGGATTGGATCATAAGTTTTACCGAGTCCAAGGATACTAGAAACGGCTACTTTTGCTTGATCTAGCGTATTTTGTACCGACTCTAGATGGATGAACCGCTTATAGAAAGCGCTCGGAAAAATACAGCAATCACCGGCGGCAACAATATCGGGGTCAGAGCTTTGTGCGAATTCATCGACCAAAATCGCACGGTCGCGGATTGCCAAGCCGGCGGCCTCGGCGAGCTGGGTGTTGGGCATAACACCAACACCTATAATCACCAGGTCAGCGGGTAAGACCTCGCCATCATCGAGCACCACGGCCTCCACCTCGGTTGATCCTTCGATTTTGCTAACCGCTCGGCCGCAGCGAATATCGACCCCTTGTTGGCGATGTATTTTTTGATAAAACGCCGATAGCTGTGGCGCACAGACTCTAGCCAATACACGCGTTTGACTTTCGATGACGCTGACATTTAGACCGAGGGTTTTGAGCGCAGCGGCGGTTTCAAGTCCGATGTAACCCCCGCCGATAATTACCGCGTTGGTCGCGGAGCCAAGCTCGTCGCGGATCCGTTCGGCATCCGCGATGTCGCGCAAATAATGCACGCCTTTTAGGTCTTTGCCTAAGGGGATCTTACGCACGCTTGCCCCAGTGCATAGAGCGAGCTTGGTATAGTCAAGCTGTTGCCCGCTTGCGGTGGTGACGGTTTTGTTGATTCGATCAATCGCAGTCACTTCGGTATTGAGCATAAAGTTAATCTGGCGTTTTTCATACATTGAAGCTTGGCGAATCAGCAGCGAATCGGATGATTTATCACTGCTTAAATAGGCTTTGGAGAGCGGTGGGCGATGATAGGGTAGTACCGCCTCGTTACCAATGACCAAAATATCGCCTTCCCAGCCTTGTTGGCGCAAACTTGGAGCCAGTTGGGCGGCGGTGTGGCTGGCGCCAATAATGATGCAGCGTTGATTCATGAGTTGTTACCGTTTGTCATTTGATGAAAAGTAAAGACCTAAGCGCCGGTTCAGAAACCATCCAGCGCAGCGCGCGCGCTGTCAACTTAAGCGGTAGATTATCGCTAAATACCTAGGAGCTTGGGCTAGAACTAGCCTAAGCTCCTAGTGTTTACGCGTGCGGTCAAGCGAGATCTGCAATCGTGTATATTGTTTGCCGTGTTGATCGAAATTTGCAGGATCCAGCCATTGTGTAAATTCGTGTTGTAGCGACGGCCATTGGCGATCGATAATCGAATACCAAGCCGTATCGCGGTTACGGCCTTTGTAGACGGTGCATTGGCGGAATACGCCTTCAAACTCGAAGCCCAGTCGCAAGGCCGCTTGGCGCGAGGCAAGGTTCAATGCATCACATTTCCACTCATAACGACGATAGCCTTGTTCAAAGGCATTGCTCATCATCATGTACATGCTTTCAGTGGCCAGACGGGTTCTTTGCAATCGCGGGGAGAACATCAAGTACCCCATTTCAATCGACCCCTGCGTTGGCATGATGCGTAAATAGCTCGCCACGCCTAATGCCTGAGCGGATTGTGGGTCGATTATGGCATAAAAGAAGGGGTCTTGGCTTTCGACATGCGCGCACATCCACGATCGATAACTGGCCAAATCGTTAAACGGGCCGCAGGGTAAATAGGTCCACATCAAGCCCTTTGTATCTAAAGCATAATTTGAGAATAGTGATTCGCAATGCGCCATGGTTAATCGCTCAAGCCGAGCGTATTGGCCAATCAATATCTGCGGCGGCGGCGAACTTGGCGGCACCCATCCGCTTAAGTCTTCGCCAATATCACGCGTGGTTTTTGGGTCACTACTCATTGAGGTTCTCGAGAGATTCCGAATTTCGCTGATCAAATCATAGCAAAATTGTCTTGAGCCCAAGTCATTTGAGCGCTAGGGTGTGTTGCATTATGCCGATTGCAGTATGAGCGAGACCATGAATAACACCGACTATTACATCTCTTTAAAAGCCTTGGATGACACCGAGGTCGAATTGAAAAGCCTAATGGCTTGTTTATTTGAAATTTGTTCGATCTTGCGCCGACGTATTGCCGCTGCCGCAGTACATGCTGAATTAGGCGTGGCCAGCTCGGCAAATGTTCAAGGTGAACAACAAAAACAGCTAGATATTATCGCCAATGAGTTGTTTGTTGAAGCCTTGCTTGCGCACCCTGCGGTGGCGGGTTTAGCCAGTGAAGAAATGGAGGATCCGCTTTGGGCCAGCCATGAGAGTGGCAAATACCTAGTGGTTTTTGATCCTCTGGACGGTTCATCAAATATCGATGTAAATGTCTCCGTTGGGGCTATTTTTTCGGTGCTACTCGCCAATGGCAAAAAAGACCATGAAGCGTTTTTGCAAGCCGGTAGTCAACAAGTTGCGGCCGGCTATGCGTTATATGGGCCGAATACCCAGATCGTATTTACCGTCGGCGATGGCACCCATGGTTTGAGTCTAGATCCGAACACAGAGCGATTTGTGCCCATGGACGAGGTATTTAAAATACCTCCACAGGCCGAAGAATATGCGATTAACAGTTCAAATCGCAGACATTGGTTAGCACCGGTTAAGCGGTATATTGAAGAATGCGAAGCTGGGGTTGAAGGTCCACGCGAGCGCAACTTCAATATGAGATGGGTGGCTTCAATGGTGGCCGAAATCCACCGGATCTTTGTTCGTGGTGGGGTTTTTCTCTACCCGGAAGATACTCGAGAGCCGCGCCGAGCCGGTAAGCTGCGTTTGTTATACGAAGCCAATCCAATGGCATTTTTGGTAGAGCAAGCCCAAGGCGATGCGAGTAATGGGAGCTTGCGGTTATTGTCGATTGAACCTAGCGAATTGCACCAGCGCGTGGCGGTGGTCATGGGGGCTGCGGAGGAAGTCAAGCGCATTGCCGAATATCATCACGGTGGCTAGCCTGAACTAGAATCGCCACGAGAAAAAGCCATCTGCGGCGGATCGTTGTGCTCTGAGGGGCACGTTCGTAGTCGATTTTTAGTTCTGGCCCATGCTCCCTAGATATCGAATTAAAATCGTTTGTCGCGGCGAGCAGGTTGAAGTGGGTGAAATCAAGTCTGGTTTTTCGTTGAATATGCCGACCAAGCGGCTAGTCGCCCCAACCTTCAAGGACTCAAGGGTCTTAAATTGAACCGCTAAAGCGCAATGATTTCTCATGTAGCGCGTCGATCCACAGGACTGCTAGCGAAAACGAACCGTTTGGGTCATGCGCTCGCGTGCTGTTTTGCTTGTGCCCTCGGCTATCCAATCGATGATTGCATTGAGCGAGCTGGACTCGCGTTGCCAGTTACCAGTTTTGGGTAATTCGACTAAGCCTAAGCCTAACTCTGCGGCTAGATTGTAGCCTTGATAATCGTGGATTTCTGCGATTATTGGGATGTTTAAAGTGTCGAGGAATTTCCGCAGATTACGGTACATCCGCGTGTTGGAACGAACGCGATTGGCAACAACGCCCAAGCGTACACCGTAGTGGCGCGCCTTACCGGTCATGAGCAACTCACCAATAAACCGTGCCGTGACTCCCATGTCAATCGGTGAGGGAAGCACGGGAATAATAATGCACTGGGATTTGAGGATGATCGAGTGCAACGCGTCGCGATCAAGGCCCGCAGCCGTATCGAAGACCTGAAAAGCTTCTTCTTTGGGGATGCCCATTTGAAATGCTTGGGTGAGTTTTTGGGTCGAGCGACTATGCGCTACCACACCTTGGATTTTTGGTAAGTCAACCGGACGGTTTTGCAACCACCGGGTCGATGATTCAAAAGGGTCATGGTCGATTAATACGGGGTTGAATCCGCGATGTGCTGCGGATGCAGCTATATTGGTGCACAGCGTCGTTTTGCCGCATCCCCCTTTCGCGTTGACCACCGAAACACAATGCATTCGATTAATTTTGCCTTTTTTTAAAGTCGTTTGTTAACTAGTTTGTATCGTATATTAAAAGCCCAAACAGGCGCTGACGCAATCCTTAGCGATCGTCGCTTCGACTTCGATTCAATCACACTATGACCACAGGTTATATTTACGCTATTTACGCTGTCATTGAAACCTTTAATAGCGCTTATTTTGATGGCGGCAGCGAAACCTAAATATTTAGAAAAACCAATCATTAATCAGAGCGAAGTTTAACTTTCGCAACCCGCACTAGCAGCTTGGGCTAGAACTAGAATCGCTTCGAGAAAAAGCCATCTGCGGCGAAAATAACCGCCGATTTGCGGCGTTTAGTGGGTCTAAATAACAAAAATCGGCGGATATTTGCGCGCAGAGGGCAAATTC
>JARUHE010215544.1:0-13374 GCA_031471125.1 Archaeomysis grebnitzkii | reverse complement strand
CCAATGACAAAGGTTTTACAAAATACAACGTTGTATAAATGTTAAACGATTTTAAAACAACGTTGTAATAACGTTGTAAAAACATTAAAATGCCCGTTGGGTAATAGTTAGAACAATTCTGATATATGGGCACAAGACACGGTATAGTACTGTAATATCAGATAAAAAGTTGCTAGCATTTGAAAGTAAAGCTCTGAGGAAAATGTTAGGAATTAGTTGGAGGGACAGAGTGAACAACGACAAACTAAGAGAAATAACAAGTGGGTGGGACATGTGTATAGAAAGAAAAGGAGAAGAGTGAAATAAGTGCCTGGGTGGAAAACAATGGGAAGGAGATGTAGAGGATGCCCAAAGGAGACGTCGATAGGCAGGAGATGGGTGTTGGGAAAGTCTTGAGGATCTGGCTCGAAATAGGTAATGGTGGAATGAATTCATTGTGGTCCTATGCATCCCCTAGGTTGCGACAGGAATTGATTGATTAATTGATAACCAAATGTAATTTTGTACTCACTAATTACTTATGTCTTGATATTTGTATTCTATTGCTATTCCATAATGATTATTATACACAATGAAAAAAAGATTGCTCACTTTCTTATTGCTATTATTACTATTGCTGATATTATTCTTATTATTGTTATTATTATGAAGTATTATTGATTATTATTGAAACATCTTCATTGACATTGACAAATTATTACTTTATGGTAAATTTAACTTTATATGTTATGCATAAATTGATATTCAATACAAATTTATTTGAGCGTTATAATTAGTTTATTTATGTTTTTGTTTATAATATTGCTAGTTCTATTCATTTTCGGTTTTTATTATGTTTGTGTTTACAATATTGCTAGTTCTATTCATTTTCGGTTTTTTATTATGTTTGTGTTTACAATATTGCTAGTTTTATTCATTTTCGTTTTTGTTACTTTAACTATGTTTTTGTTTATAGTATTGATAGTTTTATTCATTTTAGTATTTTTATTTTAACTATGTTTTTATTTTTATTATTTTAGTTTAATTTTTTTTTCTTATTTGAACTATGTTTTTATTTATACTAATATTAGTTTTAGTTTTATGCCTTTCTTTTGACTATGTTTTTATTTATATTATTATTTTCTTTACTAGTCTTTTTTCACCAACTTAGCTATTTACATTGTTATTGATTATTTTTATTATTGTTATTGTTTATGAAACAAATTTAAGAAAAACAATTATCGTGCTGATTATACTTTTATCCTATTTTAATTGTTAATAATAAATGTAAATAATGATAATAGTAAAATACTTTAAATAGTAATTTATTAATATTTCAAATTTTACAGATGTTTTTATTCACATAACTTAATTTTGCTTTACTATTCAATAAATGCAGATGCTGCTAGATGATGGATTTAAGAAGGTGAACTATTATTTACAAGCCATTGACTTCCATCTAATGTAGATTTGTTTATTTTGTAGATTATAATTGTAAGGATTGTGATCATAATAATTTTATTATAATTATAATAAAAATTTATTTATAATATTAATTATAATATTATTTATAATATTTGTTATAATATTATTTATAATATTAATTATAATATTATTTATAATATTAATTATAATATTATTTATAATATTAATTATAATATTACTTATAATATTATAATAATAATAATATAATAATTATAAATGTAATTATAAATAGGTAAAATGTTAACCAATTTTTTCTTAGCCAATTTGTCTTCTTCTATTTCCTGGTTCAGCGAGCGTCCAATTGCATAAAATGTTTCTTCCCATAAACACAATGTAACAATGTCTTGGATTTTTTTTCTGTTTTTATTTTTATCCAATTGTATGATTATAAAAACAGGTTATAATTTCAATGATTTTCAAAAGAATTTGAAAATTAATTTGAGAGACTACTTGAAAGAGCTTGAAAAAAATGAATAGAAAATTGGAAACATTAATTAAAAATAATAATGCAAACAAAATAATAATTCAAAGGGTTTCATAATTAAAATACATTTTTACCCTCAATTTGAATATAAATCGAATAATCATTTTCATTATATGATCCAAACAATAAAAAAGATCCTGATTTGTATAAAATTTGTATTTCCGAATAACTGAAAGGAGACCTATTATATTTAGCCTAGAATGAGAACGTCTATAATAGCTTCGTTAATTTATCATTCAATGTAGTCGAAGTGAAATACTATTAACAAAGTTTCTCCTATTAGCGAACGATTGATTGATTTCTTACATTACGTTGCACATGTTTGTGAGTTTGTACATTTATTTGAGTTTGGCACACTGTTTTAATTTTAGTTTGTAGTTCATTTTTAAACAAATTTAAAAAATATTTAAAAAGTTGTTTCTTAAATATTATAAAAATTCTTTGCTTGGTCAAAATTAATTTCAATTTAACATGTTATAAACTTTTTACTTTTAATTTTTAAAGATCTATCAAAAGTATTATACTGAAGCTACTTTTTATTGATAAAATCCAGGCTTTTAATACATTTTTTATGTGTATTGTATTAATACCTAAAACCAAAACAAACTTTTCAGATAAAAACCATCACTAAAACATTGAACATATTGTAAATAAAACTTCGATGGCATAATGCCAAGAAATAGTTTAGATTTAGACATAATTTCCTTTATTGTAATTCCGTTAGACAATTGAAAATACTTGAACATACCATTTTGTTAGCAGCATACACATACGACTACAATTGACCTATTTCTGCAAAAAACTTTAAAGTATTAAATAGATTAATTAATAAAAAAATATATACAACTGAAACTATTTACAATGATAGTTAGATAAACAGTTAAAATAACCCAATGGGCATTTTAATACTGTCACATCGTTGTTACAACGTTTTTTAGCAAAACCTTGTTCTTGAGGTTACTAGTGAAACCAATGCTGTTTAATCATCAGGGTAGTGCTGTAGAACGTTAAAGAACATTCCTGAAACCGCGACGTTTAATAAATCTTTATCAACGTTGCTTCAACGTTAAATTACCAACGTTGAACGAAACAAATTAAAGTTTAACGTTTGTGAAATGTCTATTTTGTAACTATTCAACAAGAAACGTATACTCAACGTTATATAATCGTCGGTTGTTGAAACAACATTGTTCGCCCATTGATAATAAGTAAGTTTGAACTTTGTATATGTTATTAGTACACATAAATGCTATGATAGAGATATTTAAATTACACTGCAACACATGACTAACTTTTATGTCTAAGATAGTCAAAATTTATATCAACAAATCAACAAAATATTCAATTTACATGAAATATATTTCTTTGTATATAATAAAAAATATAAATTCTAATATATGTTACAACAATAAATAGAACACGCACTATGAAATATAACATATATTACACAATGACATATTATATCTAAATTTATAAATTATATTAGTTTAACAAATTATATATATTATACAAAGTTATAAACTATATATATAAATTATATTATATTTAAACAACATATATATCTTATTTTATAACATACTACAAAGTAAATCAAGTATATTATAACATACAGAAAAATATATCAAGTATATTATAACATACAGCAAAATATATCAAGTATATTATAACATATAACATTATATAAAAATTATATCATAACATATAACAATGTATATAAATCTTATTACATTGTACAACAGTATATACAAGCATTTGTATAGTATATACAACTATGTATAAGCTATATTACAACATATAGCCTATATTTTATATATAACAATATAAATAAACTATATTAAAATATAAAATGGTTATATGACTGTTTAAAAGAGACTTTTTCAACATTGTGAATAAACAAACTAAATTGAAAATATTAAGGACGTAAAATTTAAAAATTTTGAAAGTAATTATTTATAAATTAAATTTATTACAAAGAATAAAAATAATTATAAGAAGTTTATAATCTTTAATAAATTTGGAGCCTTGAATTTAGAACAAACAGTTATTTAATATATATTAATTTTTTTGTTGAAATTAAAAAAAAATAATATTCCAAAACATTATCATTATAATAATATATGATTAAAATGTGATGTATTTTGTTAGTAGGCTATTAATAGCCCTAATATTTGCTTTATTTCCTATTTTAATTACCTTTGATGAAATTTTATTACTTTGCTCAATAATAATGATAATAATAACATTGATATCGGTGATAATAATAATAATGATAACAATTGTAATTAATTATACAAATTAATTGATGTTAACTTTTTTCCTTTCAATTTAGCAAATTGTGAAATAACATAATTTCATGTTATGACTTTGCTGATCAACCATTTTATCTGTAATTTACTTATTTATTAACTATATTTCACCATACACACATTAAGATACATTGAGATGCAATAATGTACACTTAATGTACAGATGCATATCTATAGATTAAGATACACTTGGAAGTGCACTTGAACATACACCAATTAGAAAAAATAAGATACACTTGAGAACATACACATTACGATACATTCAGATACTATAATGTACACTTAATCAACAGTTTAAAATCCATACATTAAGACACACTTAAATATATACACTTGCACGTACATTGAACATATATCAGTTATACTGAATTAAGATACACTTGAACATATACACTTGCACGTACATTTGAACATACATCAACTAAAATGAACTAAAATATACACACATGGCATACACACATTACGATGCACTAAGATACACTCGAACATACACATTGAGAACATAGTATGATAGCACTAGAATTAAATTTTATGTAATACATAAAAGTTAAATAAAACCATAATGAATATATCATCAAAATCACAGAAATAAAATATATGATAACTTTAAATATATTTACATAGATAATAACTCTAAAAAAATATTTTAATCAGTAACTTACAATGTTGATATGCTAAAAGTTACAATTGATAGTTAAACAGTTAACTAAATAATTTAGCTGAAGATAAAAAATCTGAACCATTCTTAGCTTAGAATTACAAGTAACACTGCATTTATATTTATGAGAAAACGATGTATGTATATGGTGAAAAACTGTAATACGTACAGTATGGTTGTTGAGACAATGGTGACCTAATTGAAGTCTTAATACTGATCATCTTTAAAAAATTACAAAAAATCGTTAAATTAGATAAAAGGTTCAAACATATGGTTGGATAAAACGAATAATAAAAATTTTAGGGAAACAAAAAAACATAAAAGTTGTTTAATATTGATTGGTAAATGAGGTATATTTATAAATATATTAAGTATATGCAATTTGGACAAAATTGTAATCTTTATTTAATTTCAAAGTATTATTGAATTTGTATAATTGTCATAATATGTATTTATTACCATTTACCATATTATGAGTACCATCATTTTTTGTAATTAAGTCTATTATATTGAATTATTTTAATTATTTTTTTGACATTTCCAAATCAATTTCTGAAATACATAAAATGATAATTGTTGATGCTGGGATGATGCATAAATTGTGTTCTCGACCGCACTCTTTCTTGATTCAATCAACTTTTTTGTTATTCAATCAAAATAGTACAACATTGTGTCGATGTGATTGAATCACAAGAAAATGATTGAATCAAGAAAAAGTGCGGTCGGTATCACGTTTAACAAATCAATTGACAAATTCTGAAAATATAATAAATAAAATGGTTTAGCTACTTAGCTATTTCAGAAGATTTGTTTTTGTAAGAGATTCTCAAAAGATGTAACTTATAAAAAAATTCTTAGAATTTTCACATTTAAGAAATAAGGTTTTGAGAAAATTATTCTATTTTCTTTTCAACATGTTTTAGTTTCTTTAAATGTTGAAAGTTTTATTTTGTAAGGTTTATCAATTTTTTCTTTTGATGGTTGTTAATAAATGTTTTTAATTGAAATTTATTACCAACATTTTGAAATCAAATGTTGTGATTTATTTCAATGGAAAATTTTATAAATAATATTAAGCGTTTTTTAATTGGTTATATATATAATTCAAAATTAGCCTTTTTAATTTTATTCTATTTTTTAACCAACGGTTGATTACACTAAATATATAAATCATTATTATATTTCAATACAATAATGATAATATCTATTAAGATTCTTCATTTAGAGAAAAACTAATAATAAAATTCAACCAAATATATATTATTGTTTATATCATTAATTATTTTGACCTTAAAGTTCAACATCGAAAGTCCGGTTAAAACAGTGGATAACAATTTATAAAGTTTGTAGAAAGCCAAAAATAATTTTACCGCCGAATGTTAACGAACGAAAGAAGAAACTTCGACTAGAATAGTTTTTACATAAGGCCACAAAGGAGTGTGTAACGCCCCCTACCACAACCAAAGGCAGACTGAGGTAACATGGCCTCAGTCACTTCTTTTAAGTCGAGTCAAGGTGGACCAACGCGAGACTCGGGTGTGTCCTTCACCTCTTCCCAATTTCTCCTTTGGTAGGAACTTTGTTGATTGGTAGGAAGAATTATTTTTTGGTAGGAAGAATTATTTTTTGGTAGGAAGAATTATTTTGTGGTAGTAAGAATGACTTTTTTGGTAGGAAGAATTATTTTTTGATAGGAAGAGTTGTTTTTTGATAGGAAGAATTATTTTCTGGTAGGAAAAATCGTTTGTTATTAGGATAAACAGGAAAAACATTTCTTAGACTAGAAAATAATTATTATTTGATAAGAAATATTGGTATTTCTTATCTTATATATTAGGTAGGAAATGTTGGTTATTTGGTAAGTGATATTGTTGCTTAGTAGTAATTTTAGTACTTCAGTAAATATTGTTTCTGCTTGGTAGGAATTTTAGTACTCAGTAAATAATGTTATTGTTTGGTAGGAATTTTAGTACTTCAGTGAATAATGTTGTTGTTTGGTAGAAATTTTAGTACTTCATTGGATAATGTTGTTGCTTGGTAGGAATTTTAGTACTTCAGTGAATAATGTTGTTGCTTGGTAGTAATTTTAGTACTTCATTGGATAATGTTGTTGCTTGGTAGGAGTTTTAGTACTTCAGTAAATAAAGTTGTTGTTTGGTAGGAAATTTAGTACTTCAGTGAATAATGTTGTTGCTTGGTAGGAGTTTTAGTACTTCAGTAAATAATATTGTTGCTTGGTAGTAATTTTAGTTCTTCATTGGATAATGTTGTTGCTTGGTAGGAATTTTAGTACTTCAGTGGATAATATTGTTGCTTGGTAGGAATTTTAGTACTTCAGTGAATAATGTTGTTGCTTGGTAGGAATTTTAGTACCTCAGTAAATAATGTTGTTGCTTGGTAGGAATTTTAGTACTTCAGTGAACAATGTTGTTGCTTGGTAGTAATTTTAGTACTTCAGTGAATAATGTTGTTGCTTGGTAGGAATTTTAGTACTTCAGTAAATAATGTTGTTGCTTGGTAGGATTTTTAGTACTTCAGTAAATAATGTTGTTGCTTGGTAGTAATTTTAGTACTTCATTGGAAAATGTTGTTGCCTGGTAGTAACTTTAGTACTTCAGTGAATAATGTTGTTGCTTGGTAGTAATTTTAGTACTTCATTGGATAATATTGTTGCTTGGTAGAAATTTTAGTACTTCAGTAAACAATGTTGTTGTTTTCTAGGAAAGTTAGGAACTATTTTTCCATTGGTAGGTATTCATTTTGGGGGGCAATTATTGTTCAGAGGGAAAAAAATATTTTAAGGGGGAAATAATGCTTAACTATGAAAAAATTTTGGATATAAAAATGTATTAAAGTAAAGTTTGCAGTATTTCAGGAAGGTTTATTTTTTACAGGTGGAGAAAAATTATTTTAGTTAATATTTTTGTTGTTTACCTTTTTTGAAAAAACACAATTATTTCATTATCATATTATTATCTAGCACTGCAGTTAAACACAATAACCGATTTTATACTCGAAGTTTTTTTTATTATAAGCAAAAACTAATGGAAATTTAAGTTTTTCTTCATGAGCTTACATTAGTAAAGAAGAATTAAAATATTTGATATAAACAAACATGCATTTATAAAACAGCTATAAATTTTAATCTACAATAAAAATCATAGAAACTATAAAAAAAATATAGTTGCAACAGAAACGAATATAGTGAAAAACAAGACAAAAGTATCAATATATTTGGCTATTTGGAGGTTTAATGAATATTTATCTCCTGTTAAAATGAATATATATTAAACAAAAACGCTAGCAATATATATATATATATATAAATAATTATATATATATGTAAATATACACAAACATATATAAATATAAATATATATTGGTTAAACATATGTTTTTAGGCATTTCACATATCACTTATTTAGATGCTGTTAATTTATTTAAATGTCAGCGTGTCATCTTAATTGTTTGTTTGGATTTATTTTGCAATAATGTTTCAACAGGTCGGAATTTAATTACATTTCACATCTTTATCTTATTTCAATGTTTAATTAAACAACATTTTATAAATTACATTTAAACATTATTTAATAATTAAATTACATTTAAACATTATTTAATAGTTAAATTACATTATGTTAGTTATATAAACTTAAATAAAGTAATTATATACGTATGTAAATTGTATTGTTTCTGCGTAACTTATAATAAAACAATAAAATTGAACATTTTATATTTAAAACTTTATTTTCAGCAAAAAAAATTACAAAAACATATTCCAAATAATTTTTTGAAAATGCCCAAATGTTGGTTTAATTGTTCGTTTTTAGCGACTAACAACTTCCATAATTTACACTTCTACACAATCAGACAATAAATTAGAAACATCTACAAAAATGTGGCTTGAGAAGTATCAAAAAACACATTTTTGAATTCTGTTTTATGGAAATAATTTCCAAAAAATTATTTTTTTGATCAACTAAATATTTTTAAATGAAGATAGTTCCCAAATCATATTTTAGTTTAGAATTTGTTTTATTCAAAATCTAGAAAATATCTAAAAGAAAAACTTCCACAAAAAAATTACACCCATATGTGGTAAGAATATTGAAAGAAAACAATAAAGTTTACAATACAAACCAAACAATAAATTCAAAAGATTAGAAATATTTAAAGAAAATACATTTTTTCATTTAATTTATATTAATAAAATTTAAATAAAAAAGAAAAATTAAAAACAATGAAATAATTTATTCCAACAACAAATTTAAAAGTTTAAAAATATACATTTTTTTCATTTAATTTATGGATTAATAAAATTTAAATCGAAACGAAAAAATTAAAAACAATGAAAAAATTATATGTTGTTCCAGGATGGCTTTCGAGGACTTCGCCCGCCACTTCACCCACCTGGACCTCGTCCATGTGGGTCCTGATGACTGGATGAACGAACCCGCCCTCCACTCAAAAAAGCCGTGGAGGGCCGTGCTGGCTAGGAGGAGATGGAGAGCTGGGTATAACGCTGGTGGAGGACCAACTTATTTGGGTGGGTGAAAAAATTGATTATTATTATTATTATTAGTTCATATTTTTTTGTTTATTTATTATCAATACTACTGTTGTAGTATTATTAAAAAAATGTAATATTGTTTTACTATTACCAATCAATTTGTATTATTGATTATTAAAATACTATTGATATTTCTATAATATTGTTATTGATTATTAAAACACTATTAATATTTCAATAACATTATTATTGTTAATGGCCCAACATGTAGCCTTACAACCACCCCACAACGTGTCTTATTGCAGAAACCACGTCATACAACCCTCAGTTTCACGTGCAGATCCCACGTGCGGGTCTGTCGAAGTGCCACGTGGTGGTGTCGGTGACTCAGCAGTACGACACGTCATACTCAGCCGCAGCGACATCGCAGGAAAAACGGAGGCACCAATTGCATCCCATCGGGTTTGCCGTTTACGAAATTCCTCCCAATTTAACTAGACTCACTCCGGCTTTTGTGGGCGAGCATGTGAGGATCTTTTTATTGTGTTTATTTTTTATAAATAATTATTTTTATTTTATTTATTTTTATAAATAATCTTTTTATTGTATTTATTTTCGCTGAATAATCGTTTTTATTGTATTTATTTTGCATGAATAATGATTTTTATTGTTTTTTTTTATAAATAGTTTTTTTTTTATTTTATTTATTTTTATAATAATCATTTTTGTTCTGTTTGTTTTTCATATTTAATCGTTTTTATTGTATTTATTTTTTATAAATAATCTTTTTTATTGTATTTATTTTTCATAAATAATTATTTTCATTGTATTTATTTTTTATAATTAATCATTTTTAGCGAAATTGTTTTGAATGATAATTGAAGATGTTTTAATATTAAACCACCCTTTTGAGCTTCCTTAGTTTTAGTTTAATAATTTATATATCAATTATAATGTTTTTTCACCTTTAGACTGCATCATAGATTTCCAAATTATAGGCTATACATCCAAAATAAATGCAAATAAAATATATGGAAGATATGAAAACTTTTTTCAGGTAGTGCAAAATTAGGCATATTATTTTCCAAATTTTACCAAATTTAAGTAAATAAGTGGTAATAAACAATATGTAAAAACGAACTAATAAATAGTACTTAACAAATTCAAATAACAAATCCCTAACAAATTCTAGTAAAAAATACCATCAAACAATACCTTACAATTTTAATTAAAAAAACACCTTAGGGTCAAAGCTATCAGGAGAAACAATATTTCTGAACATCCGTTATGACAACCATTGTCTGTTGTGATGTCTTTTTTATACGAAAATTTAGAATTTTTTTTAAAACATTTCAAAAAAACTTTCTTATCAGCTATCCGCTCTGGTTCCTCTTCCAAAACTTGAACATGTTTCCACAAAAACATTGGAATTTATTTTCTTTTATGAATATAATTAATTACCGAAAATTATGTTATTTATTGGTTCCAATAAATGTGTTTTGTTTTTTTATGGACTATGTTTTTTTTATCAATCTTGTGATCTTAAACATGTATGGTTTGTTCATTATTGAAAAGACTGTAGACAATATTGTTCATTATTGTTGTTTGTTATTCATTATTTCATTATTAAACAGTATTATTATTCATTGTTGAATAGTATGCATTATTGTTACTCGTTGTTCATTATTAATCATTGTTATTGTTCTATAGTCAATATCACTAATTACTATCTTTCATTTTTATTTTTATGAACTATTCATTATTATTCTTCATTATTAGAAATTTCAATATTTATTATTATTGTTAATTGTTCATTACTCAGTTATTACTATATATTCATTACGATAATTATTCATATTAAAATATTATTATTCATTTTATGTTGTTATTATTCACTGTCTATTATTGTCATTATTCATTATTAGTATTACTCAGTATTCATTATTTGTTATTATTATTCATTTTTTCCTATTATTATTATTCATTACTATTCATTTTATATTATTATTTGTTGTTTGTTATTGTTATTTATGATACACTTTAATACTATTCATTATATAAAATAAATGTTAAGTAACATTTTAATCCAAAGCCAAGTTTTTGCTCACAACTTTTTTAGTTTATAATTTTTAAAGAATATTTAGAATGAAATGAACGACCATAAATTATCACAACCTCTACTAGCACGCGAGATTCACATGTTCCATCTAGCTTTTTATTTTTTCATTTTTTTTCTATTTGTCTTTATTTTTTATTTTGTTTTATTTTAATTTTGTTTTGTTGTCCATTTTTGTTTATTATTATATAATTGTTTTATTTTTATGTTTTTTTCTCTTTTTTATTTCGTCTGCAGAGGCCTTTAGATGTGACCTCTCACAGCGTGGCACGAGAGACGGTCACCTTTTTCACCCTTCCCCCCGGAGATTACATGGTTGTGCCACACACCTCGACCCCTAACTGTGATGCCAGGTTCTTGTTGAGGATACTCACTGATGAACACAGCAACATATGGTGAGTGAAGTACAATCGGCAAAAAAAACAAAGGTCACACTTAACACATTATGATGAGTGGCGTACAATCTAAAGTTTAATTAAAAGTCGCAATTTCACTGGAATAAAATATAAAAAATCCCAACAAATATTTTATAAACAGAAAATATCTGCCCGCCATAAAACGAATTATTTTATCTAGTTAATGACAAGATATTTTTTATGGTAGAAAAAGCGACATTAATTGATTGAAATCATTTGCTAAATTACTTCTTCGAGTAGATTCTCGCAATTCACTCATAAATACATCCAATAAATGAAATCTTTATTGCACTCTTTTAAATCTTTTTTGCAATCCTTAAAAAAACTTTATTACCAGCTTTAAAATCTTATTTGAAAAATTGTGTATTTTTTTCGAAGAAAAACAAATTGGACATTTTTGGCAACTGCTCTCCAAATGTTTTTTTTACGAAAAAATTAAATTGTTTTAGTTTTGGTGAAATGCAATAAAACCGTTTTTTTGTTAGACTTTGTGTATTTTGCCTCTTGATTTGAAAGAGCTTGGAAATTAATTTTCCTTCAATATTTATTCAACAAACTCGTATCATTATCATTTTCATTGCTATCATCATTGTAATAGTGTCATTATTGTCATCATTTTTATCATTATTGTCATCATTTCAGCATTTCATTATTTCATCATTATTATCATTGTCATCAGTATCATAATATTGTTCATCATTGCCATCATTATTGTCATCGTTATCATCACTATCATAACTGTTATAAATTAATCATTATCAGCAGTTTAGCCATTTTCATCATTATCATAATTTTCATAAATTTATCATTATCATCATTATCATCATTTTCACAATTTTCATCATTCTCGTCATTGTCATTATTACCATCAGTATTGTCATTTAATAATTATCATCATTATAATTATTGACATCATTATAATCATTATCATCTCATCTTTGTCATCATTATCATCATTGTTATCATTGGTATCATTATAGCCATTACATCCATTATAGCCATTGTCATCATTTTAATTGGTTGTTATTTTCTAGAATCAAAAGTTTTTGAATAAAACAAATACAAGTTGATTAAATATTTTGCTCAAAACTAGAGCACACAATTTGATGATTTGTAATAACTTTTCCAAACGTGATACAATTTTAGAATGATAGAATCTGTAATGGCAAACAAACACATTCCAAGTTCAAAGTTTCAGAATATTTAAAACTGATTTAAATATTTTGTTTTAAAAACCTTTTCCGATAACTTCACCAATTAGATTTATTTTTCAATAACTACTAATATATTTGAACATCTATCATTACCATTTACATGTCTGCTATTTTCATTATTACAGTATACTAACAATGATAACAATATCAATATTAATGTATATAGAATAACAGGCTACTTTTAATTTTTCTTTTTTGGGGTATAT
>JARUHE010215433.1:0-13374 GCA_031471125.1 Archaeomysis grebnitzkii | reverse complement strand
GCGAATGTTCAAGACAACATAGACGCTGCGAATGTTCAAGACAACATAGACGCTGCGAATGTTCAAGACAACATAGAGACTGCCAATGTTCAAGACAACATAGAGACTACCAATGTCCAAAACAAGATGGACAATGCCAATGATCCAAGCAACATAAAGAATGTTCAATATAACATAGATAATGAAAGTTTTCAATATAACATAGAGAATGAAAATGTTCCATACAACATAACAAATCAAAATATTCAAGACAACATAGAGAATGCAAATGTGCAAGACAACATAGAGAATGCAAATGTTCAAGACAACATAGAGAATGCAAATGTTCAAGATGACATAGAGAATGCAAATGTTCAAGATGACATAGAGAATGAAAATGTTCAAGATGACATAGAGAATGAAAATGTTCAAGATGACATAGAGAATGCAAATGTTCAAGATGACATAGAGATTGCAAATATTCAAGATGACATAGAGAATGCAAATGTTCAAGATGACATAGAGAATGCAAATGTTCAAAATGACATATTGAATGATAATGTAAAATACAACATAGTCAATCATAATATACCAGAACATGTAATAAATGATAATGTACAGAAAGAAATAGAAAATGATGATGGACAGGACAACATAGAAAATCTTGATAAACCAGACAATATAGAAAATAATAATGTGCAAGGTTATATAGAGAGGGATAATGTACAAGACAACATAGAAAATGTTGATGTTAAGGACAATGTACAGACTGCTGATGTACAAGAAAGTATAGAAAATACCAATGTACAAGACAATTTAGAGAATGCCGATGTAGATGTCTACAGAGACAATGATGTTATACAACATAATGTAGAAAATGTTGGTTTGCAAGATGATATAGAGCATGATGGTGCTCAAGATAATATTGGGAATGTTAATATCCATCATCATGTAGAGAATGGATATTCTGTAAGTAATGTAACTTATAGCAACAGCTCTAATGTCTTGATGGATAGTGAGCATACAGATGTCTTGAAAGAAGAAGCAACAATGGACATACAAACCTGTAATTTAGGAGTTAAAATGGATGATATGACAAACCACTCCATGATTCAACATTCAAATGTTATTGATGCAAATACAAATACTAGTTCTTCCAATGAGCAGGAGACTCCACTGGAAGACAACTATTCTACAGGATTTGACAATGCTGCCTCTGTAGATGTTGAACATAAAGATAAAACTGGTTTGCAAGGTGATGGAAACAATACATCTTCTAATTGTGAGACTGTCTATGAAGAAAATTGTGAAACCTATACTTTTTCCAGTGAAGAAGTGTGTACAAGTGAAGCTGTTTGTAGCATTCCTGCAAGTGAATATTCAACAAAAGATGTTTCTGATGGTAATGAAAGTCACTTTACTAATTATGAAGAAGAAACTACAGTTGCAGAAAGTAATGAAATTGCTGATGATGATGGACTTGTAAAAGAAAATATTCTCCAATATGATCAAAATGAAGTTGAATTTCATGCATCTAATGATGATGGAAACCTTAATTGTCATAGGACTCAAATTCCTTCCACACAAGAAATAGGTAAAACCCATAACACCAATGAGATTTGCAGTGAGTACATTGAAAAGCTTGTAAACAAAATTGATGTTTCTCATGATAAAAATGAAGCTTCAGGAGAGTTACAAGAAAATGTTGATGAAAAATATTATAGAAATGATAAAGATAGCAAAAGTTTTTGTGAAACATCTAAAAAAGAAAATAATGATAATGTATCTACTTTGGCAAAACATAAGTTCATGAAAAATGATGTTGTTTCAAATGCTAACCATAACATTGATAGAGAAGAAGTTTGTGATGGTTCAACAAGTATTGAATCAAATGAAGCAAGTTTACAATTCTCAGAGACATTGCAAGATGGCATAAGTATATCAAATGGTATTGTAGATAAAGAGAATCTTAATGAGTTGCCAATTAAAGATAGTGAAGAAAATACCGAAGCTACAACTCTCTGCAATGATATTCAAAAAGTAAATGCCAATGAAATCATTGAATCAATTTCCAGTGAGGCAGCAGTTGTTTCTCCTATTATTGGAAATAAAATTATTGTGCCATCATGCAGTAATTCTTATGAACCATCCTTATATAACTTGCCTTTACAGAAGGGTGAATCTGCCATGGATGGAGGAAGTGCTAAAGTAGTCTTGGACAGGTCTAAAGAAAATGATAAGGAGAATATTCTTAATCATGTTGGAGACAATTATTTGACTAGCTTTATTGGAACCGAGAAGATTGTGGCTAATGATACTAGCAAAAAGTGTAACATCCTCAATAAAGATGCAGCAAAAATAAATTCTTCTGTCTCAGAATTAAAAAGTACAGAAGAAATGACTCCTAGTTTATCATATTCAAATGCTGTATTTAGAGATCATTATCATGGATCAATGACTTCTAAAGATCATAATAGAGAGAGTTATTATGATTCATTAACAGCAGGAAATATGAGCAAAGAATGTTTTTACAGAACATTAGCAACCAATAATGCTAGTAATGATAGCTATTTCAGGCAAATGAGTAACAAGAGTTCTCCTAACAAGTTGAGTTGTTATGGTAGTGTCAGCTCGGATTCTACTAAAGGATATTATGGTTCAATTGAGCCACAAATTCCAAACAAGGATAGTTATTACAAACACATGGCAAATGATAGTATGAATAAAGCTAATTTCTATTCTCCCTTGAATAACCAAAGTCCAAGCAAAGATAGTTATTACAATCCTATTAACAACGAGACCACAAGTAGAGAAGGATATTACAGACCAATTAATCCGGAAGGCTCTGCAAGAGAGAATTATTATGAACCAGTTTGTATGGACAGTACCGTCTCCCCAAATCATTACGATGTTCTTAATACTGGAAATATGCATGTTCCTGGTGTTCAACCAAATACTTTTGCCAATAACAGTAATTACAATTATTATCCAGCTAATTCTTCAGCCAATCATGCTATTCCATACAGATATGATGGATACTATAATAAGAATGAATATATGCCAATGCAACCCAACTTCAGGCCAGAAACATTTAATGAACATGCAAATTATCCAATGTTTAATGCAAAGAATAGCCCAATAAATGAAAATGTTTATATAACAGGAAACACAAAAAATATTTATGGAAATGTCACCCCTACAACCTGTCAGATTGATCCCATGAGAACAGAAAATAATCCTACTTTTAGTAAATATGGATCTGTGACTCCAGAATTTTGTTGTGAAGAAGTTCCTATTCATCATAACAATAATAGTGGAGCTGTGCCATTCATAGGAAATCTTGATGGTATAAATAGTCCGCAGGTAAATCGATTTAATAATCAAAGTATTTCTCAAAATAGTTCTTGTCTAAATCAAATTGATTGTAATAAAGGAATCGATACATCTGTGTGCAGTCCTGCTTCCCTGATCAGGCACACCAACACCAAGTTCAATCACTTTAGTCCTACACACAACAATGATGCTATGAAAACTATTAATTATATAGGTGGTAGTAATAAAGTAAATGAAAAAGAATTGTTCAATAACTTTAATGTTGTAAATAAAGTACAAGATCAATCTAAAATAAACCATATTAATTACAACAATGGAAATATACAAATTACAGATATTAGTAACAGTAAAAAAGGAAACCATTTAAAATCTACATGTACTAGTTTAGACAATGAATATTTAACTCAAAATAATGTAAGTAGTGTTGATAGAATCGAAAACCTCATTCAGAACAACACAAACCTAAATAAAGTTGAAGTTGATTCAAATAAAAAGGAAAGTTTTAATTCTTCTGTTATAAAATGTATTTCAAATTCAAAAAAGGTTGAAGACTTGACAGATAATAAACAGAATGAAACTACTGAATGCTACAATACCAACACAATCTTGGGAATAAACAAAGCTACAGAAGAGAGATGCATTTCACCTAAAAATGATGCATTCTTAAATATTCCAAATGAAAGTTTGTCTTGTCATAATGATGGTTCTGCTCTCAATGACACTGCTTCTCTTAATAACAGTGCTTGTCTCAATAAAAATGCTTGTGTAAATGACGCTGCCTCTCTCAATGAAACTGCTTGTCTCAGTGATGCTGCTTCACTCAATGACACTGCCTCTCTCAGCGATGCTGTTTGTGTGAATGACTCTGCCTCTCTCATTGAAACTGCTTGTCTCAGTGATGCTGCTTCTCTCAATGACACTGCCTCTCTCAATGACACTGCCTCTCTCAGTGATGCTGCTTGTCTCAATGAAACTGCCTCTCTCAATAACACAGCTTCTTTCAATGAAATTTCTTCTCTCAATGAAACTTCTTCTCTCAATAACACTGCTTGTCTCAATGACACTGCTTGTCTCAATGATACTGCTTGTCTCAATGACACTACTTGTCTCAATGACACTGCCTCTCTCGATGATACTGGTCTCAATGGTTGTTCAACTGATTCAAAACCAGTGACAGATGAGCCTGAAACAACCATTGAATCTGTGGAGGAAGTAGAAGATTCATGCCTTTCTCCTATTGATGGAGGAAATAGTTCTGCTGATGTCAGTAATGCAAATTCGTTGAACGTTTTGAAGGAGAAAAATGAAATTTCTTCACCCATTCCTTCCAGTCCATCTACATCTAAAGATGGAACAAATAATACTGAACAGCCAATTCCAGAGAAAGAACCAAACTGTAGTGAAAAGCTTCCATTAGATGAAGAAATAACGGATTCTATTGCTGATGGTAATGAAACAGAAGATCCATTAAAATTAAAAGTCACTGATAATAATGATTCACAAACAGGTTTTAATGATGATGCAACCATTTCTAAACCTGAATGTGCTGTCAGTGATGTACCATTGTGCTCTGACAAGGACGACGACACCAAATTGAATAAATTGGTAGATTCTGTGGATTGTCAGAAGGCTAAGGAAGTTTGTGACGATGTGAAAAAAGAAATTTCAGACTACAGCATCGAGTTGCCTGTTGATCTAAACCGCCGAAATACCAGACGAAAACGATCGTGCTATGCCGAGCTTGATATTAATATAGAATGCTTTGTAGAAGATGATCTGATACCTTATTCTCCTCCTGAAAAACTTCCAAAGAAGAATAAAAGAAAGTCCAATCAAATGCATGACGATGATCAAGTGCCCTACAAACAACGAAAAAGAAGCCTCAAAAAGTTAACCACCATCGATGGAAGTGAAGAACATAATATTCTACAGTCACATGAAAATAGCTTAGAAGAGTTGAAGATATGTGAAAATATAAATGAAATTCCCAAGTCAGAAGAGTATCCTCCTTTGAAAATTGTTAAAACAAGAAATAAAAAGCAAAAGTATGACTTTGAAGATGATTCTGTTTCATATAACAATTTGTCTGAAGCATCAAATTCAACTGAAGAGGTGATGGTGAAACCAAATAATAAGAGGAAAGTCTCCAAGCAACCAACACGCAAAATGATGAGAACGAAAGAAAAACTCAACGACAAATCATCGGAGGGGCTTAATCAGGCTGGCGAAATAGATCTTAATTATTACAAAGGGTCTAATAAATGCGAGCAATGTAATCTTCATTTTCTGTCGGCATTCGAGCTGCAACGACATCACAATAAGATTCATTGTTCAAAGCACAGCTCGTTCAAGTGCACCGAATGTGGTGCAGAGTTTGCACGCAAATGTCACCTTCAACTTCATCTTGAGCAGCACGAAGAAGACAAAAAGTTGGCCTGCAACCAATGTGGACTTCGATTCAATGTCGCATTTGATCTTCAACGACATTTGCTGTTGCACGACAGTGAAAAACAGTTGACGTGTCGCATCTGCACGTTTTCTTTTAAACTCGAATCGCAATTCGAGGAACACATTCGGAGACATGTCGAAACACCACATTACACATGTGATGACTGCGGCGCTTATTTCACTAGTTTGGGCTCCTTTAAAAAACATGAAAAATACCATCGAAATTATGGACCATACTCTTGTTCAGATTGTACTGCATCCTTTGCCACACCCATCTCTCTCTCCAGACATTTTTACGTTCATACGGATATAACATATGTGATGCTAAGGAAGGTAAAAGAACAAGTTCAAAAAGAAAAAAGAAATACAATTGCCTATCCAGAAAATTACACTTGTGTGTCATCATGCCAGTCTCCTTTATCTCTAGTGATCCGAAAAATCAAATGTGATGCTAATGCAAGTGAGAAAGATCAAAGAAAAGCAAAATCTCCCACCTACAAATCATTTTACAAAAAAAGTTCAAATAAAGTGAAACACAATTCTCAAGATAAACCTGAACAGTTGAGTAGCTCCTCCAGTCTTCCTGATATCGATAAGCCTACTATGCAAATGGATTCAACTAGTTCCATTGATGTAAGAAAGGAAGAAGAAACTCAAGAAAATACTTGCACTCCTAAAGATTGTTACGATTTCCCCGAGTCAGATAATACAGTGGACTAGTCATTACAAGTAAATCAAGTACAAAAATTTGTACCTTAAACTATTTATTGTCTTGAATTGTAATATTGAAAACCGTTACCTATTGCAGTGAACTCTTTGAGAATGTACAGATTTTCTCACATTGTAAATTAATTGAATGTTTTATTTTATATTGAACATTAAACTTTAGGATCTTTCTTGTAAATGAAATAGATATACATATCCATTATTTTTACCTCATATTATAGTAGAATAGCATAAGTCTAGTTAATTTCCTGTTATTTAACAGAGATACTTGGATGAAAAGTACTAATGAAGATAAACATTGGATCATTCTTCTGTAAAAATAAACGAGATAATTAATATGGTATACAATTTTTCCAAATTTAGTTTATATAAAGTGATCATATTCAACTAAATGCAGCTCCAATTCCGATCTTGTATACTTGCCTCAGAAAAAATTTAATTGTTTTTATGAATTAATTTAAAGTTAAATGTTTGGTTTCTTATGTTAATTATTTTTTATTTCAAGTTAATACTTTTTAAAAAATAATTTTATAAATTAATCATTTAGGATCATTGTTTAACTATATATAACTTAAAATAGTTTTATTGTTTTTGATTCTAGTTTTAAAGCCTGAACTACAAAACAAGTATTTCTAACTTATGAAATTGAATTGCTCCTCTCTATGGAGTCAGGGCATGACTTCCACTGCTGTAATAGTGTCTTCTAATAGTAATTCTAATGGAAAAACCTTATTACAGCGGCTGAAGATATATCCTTCATGAAGTGCATTTATTCTTTCATTTCATTGCATCAGGCTAAAGTAATCTTTCAATTTGATTGTATTGTAATATTTAGAAATAATTGAAGGCAGCTTCTCACTTTGACTATTGAAAGCATATTTACAAGTGCGGTAAACTCTGTCATTTGAATGAGAGTTACCTCACTTGTGCTATTGTTGGTCCACATAGTATACATGTTTGTGTTGCTATTCAAAATATTTGCATGATCGGCAATAGAATGGTTTTATAAATGATGCCGATCTATTGTGACTGCAACCATGCAGTTTCAGCTGTCTGTGACCATTTGTGAAAACGACCTGACATACTTCTATAATTTGGAAGGCTTTTAATTCTATTTTCAAAAATTCTATTTATTTTAAAATCTGAGCAACAATGTGCTTAAGATTATACAATACAAATGCTAACTATCTAATTTGTTTTTTGTTTACAAAAGTTTGTTTCATTATTGTTAAATTAATTTTTCAACATAGCTATATTTAACATAAGTACTTATTCATAGCTTCTATAACCTTTAACTGTTTTAATATAATTACATTGTTTTGACTAAAATCAAAATGAACTGAATTTAAATAATTTTTATGCAAAAATAGTTTGGTTTCATCAGAATGTCTTGTTTTTTGTTCTCTGTTGAAAATAATATTTTTAAGCTTATCTATCTAATGTAATACAAATTATGTTTAAGTTTAATATTGTAGGGGTAAGGAATACATTGCATTATCAGTTTTTTCTTAAAGTTGAAAAATATAGTTTGAGTTTGAATGGTGAAGGGTTGAAAAAATTTTGCTAATGGGTCCCATGGTGAATAGGGAATTCTAGGGAAAGTGGGCTATTGTGTAAGGAATGCTTGAAAGGTGTCAGTAATGCCTTTATCTGCTTAAGATTGTCATTTTTGTTCTCCCAAACCCATAAATTGTATAAAATGGGCATATTTTTGTAATGATAACTTGATAATGGGATGAATGTGTCATCCTTCAGAAGCCAAAAGTTGAGAAAAAACATCCTGACAGTCTGCATGCACTGCCTTTCTTTTTGAGGACCTTAAATGTTTTATTGGTCAATAGCAAAATTGTTGGTCCCACCACCACACCCTCAATGCCAAGCTATGATCAATTTATCCCATAATTTCTCATTAAATTCCAAATGACTACTTCCCAAGGCATGCCAGGATGGTGTTGACAAAGGTAGGGCCGACACATAGTTTTCTACGTTCAGGGGTCTAACATGTTCTGCCAGTGTACCTATCTTAAAACTATTTTATTTGTAAATCACATTATAATTATCTTTGTTGCTTACTCTGGTACGTCTTTTTTAGTTTGCCTAGGTCTCCCTTGGTAAAGATTTTAAATGAAGAAAAAACAATTATTTTTCTAGTCTATCTGACTGTTTTATCTTGAACACTAAAATTGATTATTAGGTAGCTTCAAATGAAAGTTTTTTATACAAAAATTATTAAAATCATATTCATGATAAAATAGTTATGTTTACACATAATATATTATTTCTATATTAAAAGTGACCAATAAGGTATTGAAGGAATGCTTAAAAAATATCATTTGGTAGCTCAGAATAATTAAATAAATCGGATCAAATTCTAAATAATTGTAATTTATTTTTATAACATTCTGATAATTTTGCTGAAAAAGTTTTGAATATTTTTAGTTAAATTTCACATTCTAATTGCAAATTTTCGTTCTGGGACCCATTGAGGACTTCAGTGATTTGATGTTCCAATGACTGTAAATTTGATCAATTCAACCTAATTATAAGGATAATTTACTCTCAATGAATAAATGATAATGAAGTCTAACAACCCTTTCATATGATGGTCCAATAGATATTGATTTTGGGTCATATGAACTAATTTTGAAAGAAATAATTATGTTTAAAGGTGTTTCAAAAACATTTTTCTTTTATCATAAAATAAATATAATTTCAGGTTTGCATGACTTGTTTATACACCTGTTTTACATTCTAATGGGGTCATGCTCATATTTTTGAACTTGTTTGTTTGATATAGTTGCTTTCAGGCTAAACATTGCATAAAAGAAAATAAAATGTTGTTAAAAATCAAATCAAATGTTTTGCAAACAAATAGGCATTAATCAAAAATTATTCATTTGTTAAGCATAACCAAAATCTTTAAAAATAATACAATTAATCAAAATTCAATAATTATTGTTAATGTTAATGTTATTCCTGACTTTTAATTTAGTCAGAATGTCATTTCTCATGTATTTAATCACCCTTTCAATACTTATGTCAAACTCTTTGTTACTATGCAACTGACATTCCATTTTAATTTGTGCCGTGGTAATTAAATGTCATTTCAGGCATGTCTAATGATTGTACTATTTAATTAAATTTTAGCTCATTCTTTTGAATATCATAGTCCAATTAGCTTGATGACATTACATCTTAAATTTAGCAATTGGGTTACTCTCAACTAAATTCTGGGCATAGACCTGTTTACTTGTATTTTCATTCATTCATTCTCAAAATAAATTTCTTTATATAAATTGTTGTTACAAAGTACAAATTTAAAACTTTAAAAATATTTGTTTTTGTAAAAATCTAAATCTATGAATGTTTGATATTCATAGTAAAATTATAATATTTTTCATGTAATATGAATGGCATTAAATATATTCCTTGAATCTCATTACAGTCGTAAAACTTTTTGCTATAAAGTTTCGAAGTAGCTTTCTCATCACTATTTATAATATTCTATTTACTTTATGTATTGATTTTTAAATGTCAGAATGAATTCAGGCTAGTGTTTGTCAAGGTCAAGGTGGCTGAAACAATAGCGACGAAACACTTGTAACATTTACATAAATATGCAAATATCCTCAAATTGAGCTTGTACTTTGGATTGATTTGGCGCATTTAATATTTTTTAGTTTGATGAAAGAATGGTGACATTGCATACAAGTTTTGGTTCTTGTGTGTTGTATTCAGGAGAAGTTTGACATAAATATTGAAATACTCTCTGGTATGATACAACATACAATTTAATTCCAATTTATATTATTTCTTAAAAATATTTTAAAAATTAATTTAATATTGTTTTTTTACTGTGTTTGAAATTGTAAATTTCTCCAAAGTGCATTCAAATTGAAATAATTTTATTTTTATAATTTAAATGTGCCAAAATTATTTTATTTTTATGGGCGGCATTTTTAATTTGCATTAAATATAATTGTTAGAAGCATTACCATTTATCATTTTAAAAAATCCTTATTGAAATGTTGTGTTTATAATTTCTTTAATTTACTAATAGAATTAAAGGAAATAGTCGAATAGTAATTTTTATTGAAGGATAAAAATTGCCTAGTTTTTATGTGAATTGGCACAGCTTGAACATACAATGAAAAGTTCATTACATTTTACAGTTTTATATTCAATGAAGTTGTGTACTAAATGAAGAAAAACAATAATCTATGTAACTAGATTTATGCAATTTAATTTTCAATTGTATTTCTATTTTTATCTGTAAATAATCCGTGGTTTCAACATTTATATACCAAGTTTTTGTTTTTTATAGCAACTAGATTAGAAAATGATATATAACAGCCCACATTGAGTTCTGTTAAATAAATAACTTGTAAATATTGCCTTGATGGCTTATAAATTTCTTAATATAAATATAGGAATAGTTAGATTTTAGTAATGTATATCTTATAATGATGAATACTATGTTGTTATGTTGTATATAGATTATATTAATGATGAATATATGTAGTATAGTCTACTTTTATTTGATCTAATTTGTTTAATATAACTGTATAAACTACTGGTATTGAGAATTTGAAAACACATTTTATATGCATATGTTAGAAAGTTTAAAAAGTATTGTTTTGTTATGCAAATAATTAAATGTTTTTTTAATTAATTTAATTCAATTTAGTGTTTTGTAGCTTAGCTTTATTATGTAGATTATATTTGATTTCATTATAAATTGAATGTTAATTACTGCACAAATTCAGATGAAGTAAACTAATAAAACCTATTTTCAACCTTAAATTATTTATTGTAGAACTTTCCGATGCAACAAGTAAAACTGATAAAACCTTCCCATGCCACAGTATTGATAATCGTATAACTTGTTTGCATCTTTGTAATTTGATAAGTATTCATAATTACAATGTTCCAACTTTATTTTTATACTTGCTTTATTTTTATTTGGTAAAATACTAGAAAATTAATATGTAACTTTGAATAATAACAAATTTGTCCCTGGTTGAAACAGTCACTACTTTTTTTAACTTTGAAAGTTGAGGTGTGCAGTTCTATAAATATCAATAGCAAAATTACCATTCTTATATAATCAGTATTATAATATAATAACATTCCTATTGTTTCATAGCTAATGTTTTGCTTTAAGACGTTTTTACATTTGTTTCTAGAAATTGATACATGTATCGAACATGCAAAGTTTATTGTTGTGTTTGAGGATATATAACTAATTTTAGTTTAAGCAAACATTTGATCGGTGGCCAAACTTTATTGTAAGTTTTTATACATTTAAGATTACATTTATTTATTTAGTGTTAGTTTCTAAACTGCATTAGCCATAAACTTTACTATAGGAGAATAATTTATAAATGTTCAAGTAGTTCTTTCATTAGTTGCACAAGTTGTCCAACTTGATGTCTTGTATAGAATGTGTTAATTTTGTCCTGTGATATTATTAGTCAGTTGTAAATTATTTCAAACATCCAAAGGTTATTCCTTTAAAGCTTTAATTATTTGTTAAGATTACAGCTGAATTTAGGTTGTATGAATTGTGGAATTCATTCTAACATAGAACAATTCCATTACATATCAAGCAATGATACTTTTTTTTCTTTTCATTATAAGCTTTGTTTGCCTTTCTTAATGAAAACATTTTGTGTATTCGGTTTTGCAAATTTAAATCTTTGACAAGTTTTTTTTTTTTTTTTATTAATTTACAATTTAGAATTTTTAAACTGCTTGATTCATTAAAGGTTATACAATAATTATGTAAGAAAAATAGTTGAAATACTTATTTAATCTTCCAAAATTTTGAGTTAAAGCTAAAATAGGTATGCCAAAGAATTGTTTTACCAAATATATATAAATGCTTTATTGTAATTTAGGTGCTTTTTGTTTTATTTTTGTAGCTATAGAATACTTGGCAAACATTATTTTTCATGTGTAGTTGGCTCGATAAAATTGGTGTAAACATAATTTAATGTTTTAATTTTAAATATGTTTATTGTAACTGAGAGCTTAGCACAAGGATTGTTTTCAACAAAAAGTATGCCACTACCATGTTATATATTGTAATGTAAATTGAATAAATAAATAAATAAACAATTTTCATTGCTCCTATAATGTGACAATTCAGGAAATATGAACCCTTTCGAAGAGTATGATTACACTGCCTACTTATGGGTGCAATTCTCTCTTCATTGAAAATTGCATAACTATATAAAGACTTTTGCACAGTCAAAGCCTTTGTTTCAGCTCTAGCAAATGGGTACCAAGGCAGAAGATTTCATAATTAAATTACTATCTGTTAATTTGGAGCAGCCTGTCTAAATCATAAAACCATCTTTCTTGGAAAATACAACTCCTTCCAAACAATTGTTTTGCCCCAAGAGGGATTGCTTCCTTGAGCAATAGCTATAGATTATATAACTTGTTCGTGCCTTGGCAGCCAGTTTGCTCTGGTAAGGGTTAAAAAAAAGTATCCTCGGTCTAGATTTGGTTCCCATTTTGAAATCTATCTGCTTGATTAGCATTGATTTGTCAGTCTTAACCTGTTTATTTTACTTAAAAATTGACTTTCTTGTTTAAGGGTGATTAATACACACATAGTGCATATTCATTCCCTCGGGCTTTCCTACCAGCACTGAAAATGTATGGTAAAGGTTATATTAATGGCACATATGGACCAAAACCAATACCTTTTTTAGAAATCAATGGTCAATCTGTGACAAGTGCATGCGAAGTTGCCAATGCTTTTGCATCGTATTATGCATATATCTCCTCCTTGAGACAACCAAACACTCGACCACAACAAAGGCCCTCTCGTATTGATGACACAGCTGATTATAACATCCCATTTACAATGAAATAACT
>JARUHE010215322.1:0-13375 GCA_031471125.1 Archaeomysis grebnitzkii | reverse complement strand
TACAAGCAATTGTTATTAAACAAACTTTGTTGTAAGGCTTCAAATAAAAGTAGAAATCAATATTGAAGAGTGTACACACCATATGCAGCCTACAGAACATTGACAAAGTTTAATTAGGCAAGACACTAAATGACAATAGCACAAGTGAGGTAAGTGTTGTGGGTTGCCTTACGTGTGCTATCGTTAATCAATATATTTGGTATCCAAAATAAACCTAGTAATGGACATCAAACTAAACAACTTAATTAAACATTAAGTGGAAGGGCATTGCGTCAAAAAAATATTCACATTTTTGTTTATTGAAAAACACAAACTTGACTCAATAAAACTTTCATTACCTTTCTTGGTAATTTTCACCTCCACTTTTTCATCTTCGGATTCTTCCTCATCTTCATCTTCATTATCATCTTCCTCTCCATCATTGTCATCTTCCTCTCCATCATTTTCTTCTTCTTCGTTGTCATCTTCTTCTTCTTCGTTGTCATCTTCTTCATTGTCATCATCTTCTTCTTCGAGGTCGTCGTCATCATCGTCAGATTCTGCTTCGTGGATATCGCCTTTAAGTAAAAAATTATTCAATCAACGAGTGCAACAAAAAATTATTCTAGCCACAGGTGACCAGCAATCTCATGATTTGCCGAGATCAAAAAAACAACTTGTGTATAAAATAAAGGTAAAATTCATTGAATCAGAAGACCGAGCAAT
Organism: Archaeomysis grebnitzkii; assembly: GCA_031471125.1. Taxonomy (NCBI): domain Eukaryota; kingdom Metazoa; phylum Arthropoda; class Malacostraca; order Mysida; family Mysidae; genus Archaeomysis; species Archaeomysis grebnitzkii. The sequence goes on along the minus strand of JARUHE010215322.1, from coordinate 12,670 downwards.
CAGTCACTAAAAGTCCATCATTTGGGAATTTCAAGCATTCTGAAGTAAAAAATCCGTCTCGACAAGGAAAAAATTCTTCGTGATAAAAACCAACTTTTGATGGTGACAAAAATTATTTTTCTTTTCTTGAAAATACTTTTGAGTTTTAATTATAAAGGCAGGTGAACCTTGTCCAATTTAAAAAAAAAAACAAAAAAAATACTTACATAATTTCATTTTTTTGTTGTCCGATTTCTTCAGCACTTCAAATGGCTGCCGTTTGCCATTCATGTTGACCAGATGAGGGATTTCTGAATTTAGTGAAATGTTTACATTATTAATTTATAAATAAATTTATTAAACCTTTACTTATCAATTAATTATTAATCCTCCGTTTATTTTCACATATTTTTATCCATTTGTATAATAAATAGAATGTAATAGAATTGTTATTTTGATAGTTCGTATCAAAATCCCGATGACAATACAGATGGCTTGTATAAATGAATAAATAAACCAACCGTCATCCTCCTCCTCGCTCTGTCCCTCGTCGTCGGAATGATCCTCGCACATCTGGTCCATGACGACGTATCCCGAAAGATGGACGGGCACATCGGCGCCCTGAATGAAAAACCCGATCTCATCCCCACTCACAAATTCCAAGTCTACACTCAGTTGGTAAATGTTGATTTTCTTGCCAAGATTGCCAATGTTTACTTTCACGTCCTGGCTTTCTACATAAACCTGAAAAATTAAAACATGATCAAATCTACATTGAATGGCTTTGGTAATAGATAAACAATAATAGCAAATATAAAGGAGGTCAGATAGGTAAGATCAATGTGCCAAATAAGATAAATCAATTAAACAACAAACCAAATTTATTTTTTAAAAAAGAATGCTGAAGGATTCAATTTTGTGGAAAAAAAATTTAAGGTAGCATATTTTTCTACAGTTAAGTAAACATATTTACTTATAAATACTATTTCATGAAAATATTTATTTAATAAATTTATTAGGCATTAATAATGGATTAAACAGTTAGTAAGCAATACAAAATGAAATTTACTTCATTCACCTAACATATTAAAGGACTCCATTTAGCAAAACTTATTGGACTCCCTGAATTTAAAAAAATCATTTGGCACATTGGGATGAGGATTTAAAAAACTTACCGAGACAATTTCCTCCAGGTTAGATGTGGGATCGAGGACAATGTTTGTCAAGCGAATCGATGATTCCAGAGTTCTGGAATATTTTTTACCCGGCAGAAGAGCAAGACCTGAAATAAGATTGAAACAATTAATTATTAATGCGAGTGACATTGTCAAATCATTTTCAATTGAATGGTGTAAAAACTATCCATAGGTCATAGGTTCATAAGCTTATGATAATCTATGTTTAATTTCTTTGTTAATAATTTTATCTACACGAGACATTGAAACCTATATAATTGAATAAGTATAGTATGTTGTCATCAGGGAGCTAGTCGACAACCATTTTATGATAAAAACGCCCATAGGTTATATATTTCGGCTAAAGCATACTTTAGATCTTGTAATTAGATCTAGTAATCAAATTTAACAAGAAAGTATTATCAATTTAGGGAGGTTTTTAGTTTTTCAATGTCAACCTTTTTGCGATTTATATTAGGTTAGGTCAGGGTACGTTAGGTTAAATAAGGTACTAATTCACAAAATAAGTGAAATTAATAGTTTTTATGTTCAGTACTTTAATTGGGACCGAAACTATGCTATTTCTTATATTCTTTGTTTTGAATAAAAAAGGATTTGAAAAATGCCTGAAATTTACAAATCTGCACTCCCCAGGCTTGGAAAAAAACTGCCAGGTGATACATTAAGGATAAATAGACTGTGGTAATAGCACCATGAGATTTTGTTAGAAGTACGTATTATATTTTGAACACTTGGCCAGAAATGCCCAAAATCATATAAAAACACCAAACAACTAATTTTTGCCTAGAACATCACCCTGGTTGTCATAAACTGCCCTTTTTGGATGTGCACTCACACAACCCAAATTGAATAGAAAAGGTATGGAATGAGTTGAATGAAAGTATGGTAAAATCCGAATCAGCCAACTCGTTTAAGAACAGACTAGATAATTAAGTTGTGGAACGAGAATGGATATGGGTATAGAAGGAGGTTACCCCTATATAGGCCCATAAACTCTAAGTGTACTAAATATAAACAATGAAAAACCCGGCATGTTGTGAGAATTTACAGGACGATATCTCCATCAAGTAGGAATAATACTTTGAAAAAAACGATAATTCATGTTACTGTTGTGTGGATTGTGTAGGACCATAAGCCTATAGGTCAAGAAATCACATGACCAATAAAAAAAATGAACTAGTAAGTGTAAAGACTGTAATTATGTAATATTGTGTTTAAATGAGAAATGTTACTATTTCAAATACTCCACCACGCAGAGTCTCAACTCTTGTGGAAAGGTTCACACCTAACCCAATTCTGGAATCACAACAACGTCGACAAGACCTTACGGAAAGTGCAGGACCCTTAACTAGGAGTGCGGCCAATAAATGATTTGCCGTCTTCTATTCAATTCAATTTATTTTTTATATCTGATTTTTTTTTAACTAGTTTTACAATAGGAATAAATTTTTCTTTTTAAATAATATATATTCATTATGTACGCATTTCCCTTTTATAATTTGTACGACCAAGATTTTGCCTGTTTTCTGAATAACTTTCAGACAAATTTTTCAATTGGTAATGTTATTGATTTGAGCATGATTGACGAATATATTTAAGCAATTTGAAGGCAAAGTAAATTTTAACTTGAATATGCCCTCCGACCCTGGTATTGAATATTTTTCTCAATTTAGTGATAATTTGATAAAAACTAAATATTATTTTTCTGAGAGTAACAAAGACATTGTTTCTTTTAAGAACACTCAAACTATTTCTATGTGCTGTCACAATATTAATAGCATTCCTAGGAATTTTAATGAATTTAATAACATTTGTTTGACGGATAATCTTGCGTTTGACATCTTGGGCTTTACAGAAACCAAATTAACAGATGATATTTCTAATTTATTTCAGATAAATGATTATAATATGTATACAAACAATTATCAAAGAAATAGTGGGGGACTGGCCCTTTATATTAAGAACTCATTTAGTAGTATTTGCGAGCGACCTGATCTTAACAGGTCATGTTCATTCATAGAAGCGTTATTTGTTGAATTTAAACATGGCAATTCGTCTATTTTAGTTGGCAATGTTTACCGACGGCTAGGTGGTAGATTTAATGATTTTTTTGAAGAATTTGAAAAATTGTTGTTGTCTATATCTAATGAGAATAAGATAGTGTACTTGATTGGTGACTTCAATATAAATTTTTCATTGCATAATAAGTCAAATGTCTCGACATTGTTTGTAAACTTGCTTAGTGGTTATAATTATTCAAGTATTATAAATAAACCCACATGCGTTACGCATAACTCTGCTACGTTGATTGACCATATATGGACAAATAACTATTGTAGATTAAAAGAAAGTGGTATATTGTACAATTCAATTTCTGATCATTTGCCCATATTTGCCATATTTAATACTGGGTACAAAACTAGTAAACAAGTTGAGATTGTTAAATGGAGAAATTTCTTGGAGTGTAATGTGTCTAATTTCAAAAGTGATTTGGAATCTGCAGTTTGGAGTTTGGTGACGGATGGAAACAATCCTGAGGTATCATTTAATAACTTCGAATTGATATTCTTATCATTGTTTAACAAAAATTTTCCTGTGTTAGATAGAAAGATTAATCATAATAAAAAATTGTACCTTATGTAACGCAGGAAATAAAAGTATTCATTAAGGAACGCCATCGTCTACAGAAAAAGTTCGCAAAACAACCTTTAGTTTATGGTCCAGAATATAGACGTGTTAGAAATAGAGTAAATAAATTGATGTCAAAGCAAATGTAATTATTATAAAGTTAAATTAAATGAAAGTAGTGGAAATAATAAAAAGACTTTGCAAGTAGTAAATAATTTATTGCAGAAGTCTAGTGTTTCACGATAGCAAAATGCAGAATTTAATGTTGACAACGATTTGGTGAAGGATGGAAAAGTGATTGCACATTTCTTCAATAAACATTATGCTTTGGTTGGTAAGTTTTTGTCTGATTCTATTGTTCAAGATGACCATATTTGTTTTAAGGATTACTTGGCTTGACTAGTTGACGATATTTTTGAATTTAGTCACGTGACTGAGGAAGAACTGTTGGGTGTGGTGAGCAGGTTGGGAGATTTTTCTCCGGGTGTGGATGATGTTCCAGGTAAAGTGGTCAAAAATTTTATTGGAACGATCTTAATGCCACTATGACATATATGTAACCAATCTTTGGTGGGGGTTTTCCATCTAGACTAAAGATAGCTAAAGTTTTACCAATCTATAAAAAAAGAAGCAAAACTGATTTCACTAATTATAGACCGATATCGGTATTGCCAATACTTAGTAAGGTATTGGAGAGAATAGTTAACATTCAATTGACAAAACATCTAGACGTAAACAATGTTTTCGCTAGTTGTCAACATGGTTTTAGACAGGGAAGATCTACCACATCAGCTATATTGTCATTAACAGATCACATACTACATTCTTTAGAGAGTAAAAAATTTACATTGGCCATATTTCTTGATTTGACTAAGGCATTTGAAATAGTTAACCATGAAATTTTATTGCACAAGTTGGAAAACATTGGAATATGCGAGAATACATTAGCTTGGTTTACGAGTTATCTGAGTGATGGGGAACAATATGTCTACTATAATAAGCATGCTTCTTCAAAACTTAAAATGTCCATTTCAATACCACAAGGGTCTATATTGGGTCCTCAACTATTTAGTATTTATATTAATGACATAGTTAATTCTTTAGTAAATTTAAAGCCAATATTGTTTGCAGATGATACATGTTTATATAAGTCTGGTGCTAATATTCACGATTTAATTAACTGTGTAAATTTAGAGCTTGTAACTGTGCTCACGTTACTTGTGGCAAACAAATTAACTTTAAATATTAACAAATCTGAATATGTGATTTTCGAGCGCCTCAGGAAGGCAACAATTGACATCAACAACCGAGCGCTGAACAGAGTAAATCAAGTTAATTTCTTAGGTTTAACTATAAATGATCGTCTTACTTGGCATGATCACGTCAAAAGGCTGGTTGGAAAGTTGAGCAAATATAAAGGCATTCTATTTATTATTATAAATTTATTGACTCTTAATTGTTTGAGATTGGTTTATCCAATTTTAACATATGCAAATATAGTTTAGGGTGAAGCCCCTGTAAAATTGCTGAAACCTCGTTGTACTATGCACAAAGGAATAATACGTACAATGATGTGTTGATCTAGGTTTAGTCATACCAATAATGATTTTGTGCTTTTTAATTTTTTGAAGTACCCGATATTAATATGTATATTTTTTGTGTATTTGTTTATAAATCATTGAATGGGTTCATTGGTACTGATGATTATTACAACCTCAGAAGAGACAGCCTGACCCTTAGACCACCGCTGATGAGAACAACCCAGAGTCAGTCCTCGCCATCTTATAATTCCGGTCACCACTAGAATTCCTTACCGCTGGAGATGCGACTTGTTCCTTCGCTCTTCACATTTAAACATCTTGTTAAAGATGTGTTGCTTAATAGTTATCGTTTTAATTAACTTTTGTTGTGCATTTCTCATGTATATAATTTGATCGTAATGTGATGAATTTATTAATCAGTAATTGTAATTGTTGGTCAATAAATATATTTCTTTTTTTCTTTCTATCAAAAAAGCTAAATTTTACAAATAAACTTCTGCGGTAGTTTCGAGGTGACGTCATGGAATAAAAATGTAAACAACGAATGTTATAGATAATAAGGTGACCAATTTTGTTTAAATGTTTCTATAGATTGTTTATAAAGAAGTTAAATGTATAAATACATAAGCTATAAACTTTTTTTGAAGAAACTAACAGAGAAAAAATTATATCAATCAATTATGGCAATTTTTCGGTTGCCGTCAGCTTCCTCATAACTCAACTATAAACTTTTAAATATTTTGTTGTATTTTAATAGAATTACTAAATTCAATTAATACTTTCAAAAATTCATCTTTAGACTGACTTTTTTTAAGAAAAATTCAAAGTTAACTTTTACTGGAGTTTGTTTACATAAACAGCTGACATTTATTTCAAATTTTTCTGGGTTTGTGTTTTTACACTCTCTGAATCTGTTTCAAAAAGAGTGGCGTATTAGTGACGTCCGCATTTTGAAATTATTAGTATTGAAAACTGGCCTTATATTAGTCTCTTCTTCTGACTTAATCAACTATGATTTCACTATCCAGTGATGCTGCATCCTTTTTTGATGTTTCATAGTTTTGGAAGAACTTTACAACTTGTTGTAAGTTAGGAAATGGCTTCATTTGAAGTAGATCGCTTTCCACTACCAAATTATTTATTTCTACCAGGTAACTAGTAAATTCTTCTTCTTATTATTTTCTTTCTTCAAATGCCACTCGATCGAGTGCTACGTTTCTCTTCTTTCTCATCATTGCCTTAATTCTCTTTAAGATCTCATCTACCGTCAAGCCATTTTCTTCCGTTATATTCATTGCATATCTTATCTGCAGTTTTAAATCTTCCGTTAATAATCCTTTCAAATCTGTTCCTTATATTTCTTGAGAAACTGCATCTTCCATTCACAGAATTTGCTATAGCTAGCCTCGCTATCAAGTTTTTCAGGTCGAACTGGGTTAAAGTTTCTATTTTCGTGTTCAATTTCTCAATAGCGGATGCTACAGTTTCATTTTTCTTCTTTCTTTCAGCCTGCTTTTGTAGTTCCATAAAAAAAATTCTTCATATCTTCAGGCTCTGAAATTTTCTACTGATCTACGTGCGAAATCTTTAAAGTCTTATAAAATGACAACACGGAAGAGGGGTTAAAGCAGATGTGTATTACTTAACTATAAATTAACACGTTAGGTCTCACACATTATTTATCTTATATGATGAAGTCAATCTACTACATCACACTTAACACTAAAACAAGCACCGTTTCAATGGTAGATTATTACATCTTTTGTTTTTATTACACATTATTTTAGTTGATACTTACTTCATTTATTAAGATGTTCGTTAAATTACATAAGTGCATTTAAGATGAGTATCAAATAGATTGTTTCTTATGTGGGAAAATATTTTTTATATTTGCATGTTACCAAATAGAACGCTATTCTAAAACAAATTAGGTTTGACTGCTGAGGTCAACCCTGTATGTATATGTACAGTCATTAGACACATCAATCTGGACTTTTCAATAATTTTCCTTCAGTTATAACATTTTTGTACTTTTGTTTCTTATTTAGTTGGATGAACATTCATCGTAATACAACCATCTTAAACCCATTTACTGCATATCACTAAAAAATTGCTTGATTAGATGTATTTGGCTCAGGTTTAGTCTAAGTCTAAGAGATTAACTTTCGTATATGCTTATCCAGATTAATGTTTCTACGACTGTACTTCCATTCCTATGTCTTGTCTTCCTTGCTGCATAAGCTATTAGCTGATAGATCATATGTTTTACTGTGTTCTTTATAAAGATTCTAATTTACTTGCAGTGTAGTGAGAAAAAGAATATTTACATTAAAAACAATTTTTTAAATATATAACTTTATTAACGCATTTAAAGTTAATATAAGCTTTTTTGTGTTTCTTTTATAAATAGAAATACAATATTAAAATTGTTACAGACATTCTAGTGTAGATAATGTAAAAAAACAGTTACGGTTTCAGAATTTTTCCTACAAAATTTTATTAAATATTCAAAACGACTCAAGGAATAACAGTGGTTTCAAATGCAGCTGATTCAATTGCACATTCATCTGTTCCTCTCAAAATCCTGAAGTACCCTTCTTCTCCCCAATCTGCACCCCAAGAGTTCTTACATGTCCAGTATTTCTCGCCCGTCGATTCATCTACTCCATATCCCACTAGTAGGACAGCGTGTGAGACAACCTGTAACCAAAATATATATCTTAATTTGATATGCTTACAATTTGAACAACACAATCAATTTTAATCATATTATAATTGTATACAACACTACACAAACTCTTAACAAATCACCTCCAGTGGGTTGAAGTCTCCTTTGAAGCCAGTGTGTTTGTAGACGCCCCCAGAATAGGAGTAGAAGTCACTGTAGACCATGTACGAGACGGGCATCGGGCCGTTCTGTACCAGCGCCTCCAGCATCAAATCTTCGTTGCAGCCTCCGTAGAAGCCTCCGACGTAGTCGTAATTGCTGACGTAGGTTCTTGGACAGGTCATGTCGGTGTCGCAGTGCTCGTCCTGCAAATTATTCATTCCTGTTCACCTCACAAAAAAGTTGTTTTTTTGACACATCATTATTTTCCAATTATACATTATCAATTTTTTTTTTGTTTTTTTGAAAATGTCTCCGAAGAAGCCTTTGTTTTTGACACATTAACGGTTTTAAGAAATATGAAAACATTATTTAAGCATTATTCATATCACTTACAGTAGCAGTGTATTCGTTACATGAGTCCGATACCACTCCTTGTTCCATTGCATATCTTCCAGCGATTAAGTAATTGAAACCTCCCATACATCCTTGCCCAAGATATGAACAAGATAATGAATCCTTCGAAAAAATGGAATTATTAAAACAGCTTAGAAACAAAACAGTAAATATTTTTTATTTATGAACACAATTTATTTCTGTTGGACAATTTTTGTCAATCTCATAAAATCTAGAAAATTATATTAAATAAAGAAGTACAAATAATCGCTTTTGCTACGGTTATCCATTAGTTTCCGTGATTATTGTCTAAAGAATTACTTACTTGGTAATCTAAATTAGGATTTCTAGTCAATAAATTGAAAGCTATTCATCAGATGAGTCTCATATGCAGCAGTGAGAGCTACTGCAAGCATTCACCCCATACCCAATTAGCAAGGTTTGCATAGTATCTTGATATCCACCAGTATCTCCTGTATCTCAGTATTATTAATCTAGGAACAACTGTATTCCGTGTCTAAATTCCCCAGTGGCAAGTCCTGTTAATCATGGTGGTGTCCACCACCATCTAATGTTTGTTACCTTTGAATCCCATGGGATTCAAGTGTTCACATCCTGTCGTATCTCGGATGAGAATTAATCCTGGTGAAAGAAATAAAAATATCCCTTCACTCCGGCTCGATTTTCAATCCTAAACTCGACAACCTCTATTAATAAGCTAATTCATTACATGTAATCTTCCTTTCATCTATAAGAATAAGAAATTCAATCAAAACTTAAGGTACATCAATAAGACGATCAAATACGTTTAATTCCTAATCTCACCTGAACAGAAAAGATGTCTTGGCGTTGGTTGTGAGTGGTGATCCTTAGCCTGGCCTCCAAGGAAGCCATTGAAGCAAAGATGTAGCAAGAGCCGCACGACTCTTGGTCCCGAACAGGAGAGACATAATTCTCTCCCTCCACATTCCTCCAGTCGAAGTTCTTAGGAAGGAGACTCACTCTAGCCTTCAGTTCAGAGGATGAGGGGGCCGGGGGAGGGGGGTTGGAAATCACTGCTCCTGGTCCTCCTGCTCTCAGGAACATCTCTTCTAGGGTGAAGCTTAAAATATTTCATTCGGTTGTTATAAGCATAGACAAAAGTTGTTATGATATGTACTTCAACGTTATGTTATGTTACTATACTATAGATTAAAATGGTCAATTTAAAATTATTCACTTAAACATAATAGTTGTTATAAGCATAGACATCAGTTGCTATAATATGTACTTCAACATTATGTAATGTTACTACACTGTAGATTAAAATGGTTAATTTAATATTGTTCCCTTGAATCTAATATTGATTCAATTCTATTATGTAATACATTTATCGAAACATTTTGAGAATACCTTTCGAATTGAGGATAAGATTTTGCTGTCCATGACGATTGGTAGGAATTTATTTGAGAAATTAGTTTCTCATCGTTTTTGAAATTTCTTTTTGGTATCTTTCCCATTTTTTTAGTTTTTCTTGGCATTACCTAAAATTAAAAAAAAAGGAAGTTGTACTTTTTATATTACACAAGTCTTGACTAAACACAGTTTTCATATCAGAAAGAAATACAAACAATTAAACTACTTACGCTGGTAGTTTTTTGACCTTTGAAACAAGACCAATTCCTAACAGTGGCATCTCTGGCCCAACCGTTCAAGGTTTTATCACAATAGGATGTTGCATCAATGAAATCTCCTTCGTAGTATGAGTAAGCAAAGTATGATCTCTCGTTGATGTTGACCTGATGTTTAAAACTAAAATTAGAACCAAAGTAAAAATTGTTTATTCCAGTCATTTAAAGAAATGTCTGAGCAGTTTGCTCCTATGCTAACTAAAATATTTAAAGGTCTTCTGACTTGTGGTTGTTTCCAGAATCCTTGAGATCAACTAATGTTACTATTATTTCTAAAGGTTGCTCACCAACTCAATTTCTCTAAAACTCTCTTTAGACAGTTGTGCTGAATCAAGGGTCATCTCTATTGATTTCAGTTCTACCTTTGATTTAGTTAATCACAAGGCCTTGCTATACAAATTGAGACTTGTGGGTCTGGAGGGTTCTTTTTTAACATTTTCAAGGAACTTGAATCTGTCCAAAACAAAGTCTCGGTTAATGAGAAATTCATTAGTTTTCAATCTATGGCTTCTGGAGTCCCTCTGTTCAGTGTCCTGGGTCCACTATTATTTATATTGTTCATAGCTGATATGTTGAACAATCTTGAAACTAAATTTGTCTCCAACGGTGAGGATACTAGATTATATGCAAAAATTAGATCATCTTCTGATCTTTCTGCTGTTATCAATTCCTTAGATAGAGATACCACTTTGAACTAAAACAACATTTTCTCATTTTCACTATACGAGTACATATAAGTGTAGGGACAATAAGGCATACATACCTCGAACCCTTGGTTGTAAATCAAAGTCCATATTCCAACATTGCCCAACTCGTCATGCACGGTGTTTGGGAACTCGAGAACAAATGTTTTTGTGTGCTTCACATCTCCCAGAGAATCGCAGTTGATGTCTGCATTGCCGTCTCTCTCTGTCTCTGAGAAGGTCCAGGTGCCAACGATGTCTTCATAGAGGCAATTAGCGGGAGTGTCAGCTCCAGCTAGGACAAAAGTGGTCAACACCAAGAATCCTAATTTCATCTACGATAACCATTTTTAAAGCATTAAAATTTAAGCTACAAACATAATACAATTGAAATAACAGGGAAGTTTATAATGTTATATTTTGGTTAATTTGCAATATGCTTAACTGAACTTATACAAAGTATATATGTAATGCTTCTAAAAGAGTAAAGCATTAAAAAATATACAGGTTAAGCTTTTACTTTACTGAAAACAATCTAAAAGCGATTATTTCATAAAGGAATTATACTATACTGAAAAACAATTATCTTTATGTTTATAAACAACTACTTTTTGAATCCCAGCGAACATAATCTATAGCACTTACAACCATCTTGGAAGCTTAGCTTGCACTGTATTTTAAGAAGATAGTATCGTAATTTTATTTGTGCTGTTATCACCGTGGAAATTTAAATATATGTATCATAGACAATTACGTACGTTACTGCGCATACGTATGTTGTTTTCTAAAGGATGTTTTCTTTTTCATTGTTTGTATTATTTTGTTTGTTGTTTTTGTTTGTGTTGTTCCCAAATTTACTGTACTCGGAACTTGTTGATCAATGCATTATTATGTTTATGCTCCTTTTGTTTATAATGCTTATACCGTACTTTGGTTTGGTCGTTTTTAAACCTGGGTAGAGCCATAGAATAGTTTTTCTTGATATGAACTGATGTTTTGGTTGAGGGAGTGAATGGAAGTTACTGTAAGTTAACACTAAGGTGTTGTTGTCGTCATCGTCAGGCTTCCTTAAGATTTGTTGTTTGATGAGTTGAATCAATGTATGTTTAACAATTTTTGCTCATTATGTCCTACCAATAATCTTGCGCTGATTATTCTTTCTCACAACCATTATTGTGTGTAGTTGTTTTGCCAAAAAACGTGAATATCTTTTTTTTTAGTTACAGCAGTTGATGAAAGTTATTATGACATTACAATTAATAATCCGACAAAATTTAACTTCATTGGTGCCAGTGAAAGTACTAAACATGAAATTGCCACACAAAGTAAAAAGCAAATACTATACTCTAGAAATATTTAAGTATGTAAATATTGGACACTAAAGAAACTCACCAAACATCTACCTAATCTAATCTCACGTAAATAAAGTTAGTGAATCAACTTACTTTTTTTACGTGGGCGAAGGTGAGTTTCTTTAGTGCCCTACATAAATTTACATATTTAAGTATTTCTAAAGGCTAGTAGGATAAACGCTCGAAAAAAGCGACGTCTTAACTTAACCCGACAGGGGCTATGGTTATACGGAGCATAAATCTAACGCTATTTTCGTGATAATGAGTGCCTCACTTTTTAAAAGAAACCTTCATAACTCCTTAACCACTCTTTTACGCACTAATTAGTGAAGAGTAAAAGTTTCTTAGAATATCAAAACATATATAAAATTATTGAAATAACAACGAAATATTCAACG
>JARUHE010215321.1:0-22325 GCA_031471125.1 Archaeomysis grebnitzkii | reverse complement strand
AGAGGGCAAACCATGGGGGAAGAGAGGGCAAGCCATGGGGGAAGAGAGGGCAAGCCATGGGGGACGAGAGGGCAAACCATGGGGGAAGAGAGGGCCAACCATGGGGGAAGATATGGCAAACCATGGGGGAAGAGAGTGCAAACCATAAGGGAAGAGGGCAAACCATGGGGGAAGAGAGGGAGAGGGCAAACAGTGTCATCATACTTGGCAATGAATTTTCGAGAGCATTGAGTACAATGTCATCTTCAGATGTTGTATACACAGGTCTTAAAATAGTTCGAATGGGAACCATAGAATAGTTGGTGTTGTTGTTTATTGGGATTGAAGTCAAAATAAAAATAATAGTTCAAATATAAACAACTGAAACGCGGATTTAATGATGGAGTATACCGTACTTGGTGATCGATACAGGCTGGACTGTCTGGAATTTCCAGGTTATTCTGCAATAAATTATAGTAGAATAATTGTAACATAAGCCACATCTTTTCAAACTTGATGAACAATTAATATTGTATACCTAATTTAATAATGTTATATTTTGACTTTTCATCAAATGTAATAAATTATTAAATTGATATACAAATCTAAAATAATAAATAAGTTTTGCTTTCAATTAAAATAATTATTGTATATGTTTTTATTGTGCTACAAATTATTTTTTGACATTTCCGTAAAATAATTAAATTATATTTAATTGTAGTGTAATAAAAACGAATTTTTTAGTAAATTTTGTACAAAAATAAACAAATATTTCGAATTCTCAATTTTCTAGCACATCAATACATTTCTTTGTTATATAAAGTGGATATCATGCCAAGAAAACGATTTGGCTTGTTCAAACATATATAAAATAAAGTAAACAAAAACATAAAAACATACATAAGTAAAAAAAAGCTGTGGAGTTAAGATAAAAATATATTGAAAAGAGTGAACCCTTTTATAATTTATGAAATTTTAAATATTTTGACCAGAATTAGGTATTACAATGCAATAATAAATATATTTTTCGGTATTATTATATAATGTTAAACACACATTGTATATTATTCGGAATTATAAAACAAAAAGAGAATCAGCTGAGGTCAATTTAAATCGTTATAATGAAGTGAGAGTGAGCAAGAGTAGACTGTCTAATTCTCCCTCACTCTCTCTCACAATTTATCTCTCCCTCTCTCACTGTACTGCTCTATTTTTCTCTCTCACTCTCACAGTTCAGTGTACACACGTTCACTGACAGACTATTGATTAATACCATCATTATATGAAGACTTCTTAGAAACATTTCGATTGCACAACTAATCAGATTTTAGGTTTAGAAATATTGAAACTAAATCAATACTGATAAAATAACGTTTCTAAAAGATTTTAAACATAAATTTTGTTTTTAAAAAGTTGCAAGCCAATTGTGCGAGATCTGGAAAATATTTAAATTCGTACCAAGCTATAAGCGATGCTTAATGTGTTAGAGCAATGAAGACAATTTTCATTACAAGCCGTGCCAAAACGGAGATCACCGTTAGAAAACCAAGAATGGATAAGAAAAATAATTCCACCGGAAAACCCTTTTGTGGTGAGATTTACTTTCAAGAACGGTGGAGATGAAACCATTTTCATGAATCCTCGTTACTTTAAGAAACTGTCTGGTCAGCATGTTGTCTGTCCGGCGGTTGCATTGCTTCGGATAATTTAGATTATCTGTAAAGTTTAAATTTACACAAATGTTATTGTCTAACAACCTGGCTATCTTAAATATTCAACCTTGCACCAGCTAATTCTCGGATGTGGAATATACTTTCTGAATTTTGTTCTATCACAAAACTTTGATTCACCAACAAAAAACCATACCTATTATTATATTCATTTATTTACCAAACAAAGCCTTTGTTTAATATGATTTGTATAATGCAACAAAAATGCAAGACATTTTCATCTAATCTGGGGTAATAAACCACTTGAAGAATCGACCTTTCTGATAAGATATAAGGATCTGATTAAACTAAGACGTGTTTATTCAAAATCTTTCCACCTTGAATAAGAGGACATAAAACTCCAGTCATTTTATATTCCATAGATTACCGACGTATAGATGCTCAACTTGAGAAAATTCAATGAAGAACTTTGAACAAAGTTGCCAGACACCTCCACCAAAACGGTGCTAGATACTTCAATGTAATATATTTATCTGTGATTTCAATGTATTTTTCTTTCTTGGGAATAATTTTTCATTTATTAAATAACTTAATACTTACATTTTAAATAGTATTTTTGTATAAAACATATATAATCACGTATAAACGTTTGATTTACAACATTGAATGTATTTCATTACAAAATAGTGTCTTGTTATCTAGTTATAGGCTTACAAAAACAGACGATTTACATTGGCTTCTACGGGACACATCTTGAAAGATTGCTTATTTGGGTTCAATCTTATAACATCGAGTGGTGCATCTATAGGTCTTTAATCTATTGACATACCTTCTATATTAACAAAATAGCTGCCAGACACTATATTTTAAAATCAACTTTTAACTTTGGTATCAGTGTTACGCTAAAATAAAACGTAGGACACTTTCAAACTTCACTTTTTGTAAGATTTATTCTGGTGATCCAACGAAGACTACTACAGCCCTTTCACATAAAAATCCTTAGTTACACAAAACGTTCTCGAACCATCTTTTCTTGATACAGGATTAACTTTCTTGTCGTTCGATCAATGATGGTATCTATGCTACCAGTTGTGTTTCCAATGTTTTTTTGTAACTGTCAAAAGTTCATGGCAAGTAAGTACGAGGCCTGTAGTAGAGTCGGCGTTGGTTTATCTATTAAACAAACCTAAACAACTGAGTAGTAGTATTATTCAACTATAAATATAAGAAATCCAGTCATAAACCACGTTCTAGACCAAAGTTTTCTTGATTTAAATCACATTGATGAATGTTATACAACTTTTATTTAATAAAAACAAATCAATAAAAATTCTGTAACATTGTGCAAATGTGATTTACATATAAAAAAAAAAGTGGATTTTAAATCAAATTTGGTCGAGATAGATATATATAACCAGATTGTTTTTGTATGCTGCGAACTATAAAGAGTCTCCAGTTGGAACTTTTCTACCCTTATTAATGTAAGGAACGAAAAAACACAGTTTTTTAGATATTAAAGTTAACTAATACTCGACCTTGATTAATGCTAATAACAAGGAAGATAAAAATGTATGTTAAAATGACGACATTTAAATATAAAGAAATGATGCGTCAGTTGTAGCTCTATGCCAACATGTATTCATATAAGAACAAGAAAATTACGGTCTTTTACACAGCTTAGAGTTGCTCAAACTTTGATTAAATGAAACGGTTTGTATACAATTTTCAACTTTATGTAAGCTAATTGGTTTTGTAGAACATTTCTTCGAAACTAAAAATTTATTTTACACAGATTACAAAAAGTAATAATTTAACAAACTGAAAACATGGACAGTAACGAACATTTCAAAATTACTTATGCTATCCATCGCACTATTATGATTGTCTTAAATCAGCTATTAACATTTGCAGACTATTCACCTCAAGAAATAAAATCGTGTGAAAAAAACACCTGGCGTAATGGGGATGCGCTGAAGATCTAAACAAACAACTTGACAGATTTAAAAAACATTTTTCCTCGTTTAATAATTCAAATTTTTTATCGGATTTCATCTTTCAAAAGTGAACGATGAGTCTTTGTAACAGACATGAATGTCAAGGTTTTTTAAACAGTTCTAGGTTATACAACCAAGTATTCATAATTACATCTTAAAATATAACATTATTTGAATGACCATCAACATAAATGAAAAGACGATTTTCATGTCTAACCCAATGGCAAAAAAAGTTTAATTATATTTTATAAAGTTTTTTGGCAAAAATTTACTTTAGATCCCTAAAAAAAACTACTAAAAGTACTGAACATGAAAACCATTAATATTTCACTTATTTTGTGAAATAATACCTTACCTGACATAACCTGACATAACCTAACCTAACCTATCCTAACATAAATCACAAATAAAAGTTAACATTGAACAACTAAAAACCTCTCTAAATTGATAGTACTTTCTTGTTAAAGTTGCTAGATTTGATTAAGGGATCTAAAGTAAAGTTGTGGCAAAAAAACTATGACAAGTTTGAAAATGTTTTACTTTTTATCTAAAACTGTGTTCATTGCCATATAAAGTTCATCCAAGATGACATTTCGTTTTGTTTTAAAAATAAATTAAAAATAACCATTTTTTAAAGCCAACTTCATTCTATAAAAGTTTAACCATTTGTTATCATTGTTGTTATTATTTTTATTGGTACGTAACAATAATAAAGTATAAACATGTGAAGAGCTGAAAAGTATTCATTGAACAGTGTCGGCATTATGTAAGTAAATTATTATTATTATCTCCATGGTCGTCGTAATCACTGTCCAAAATTGTATTGGTTTATCACCATCATTACAATCAGTAACCATGATGGTCAATATTTATGTCGCTATTTTAACTAATTCAACAACAATCATTAATGTGTTTGAATCAAGTTTAACAGACACAAAAATGTCGATTGTAGTCAAATTCCCAGAAAACCAAACTGTTTAATCCGTTCAACAATGATGACGTCACAATTTTACACCCAATAATTGGTGTATAAACTGTCAGCTGATTGGTTGAAAATGTGACGTTGTCAATGTTAAACAGAAAAACAGTTTTGCTTCTTGTAACTCACCTTTTAAATCCAAAACTAATCTTCCTTTCCTCATAGGAGTTTCGCCAATGATATTTCTCCTGCCGTTAATTTTGCGGCAAAAGGGCGTAACGGAGCAGCTGATTGGTCTCTTCTGGTCCGTGCTTCCCTTCGTTGGACTCCTGTGCAATTTAATATCCGGGTCCTTGGCTGACAAGCTGCGCGCGCACCGAACAGTACTTCTAGCCGCTATTCTAAGTCTGACAGCTGGACTTAATTCGCTCTACTTCGTCCCGCCAATTCCAAGTGCAACTTCTTCTTCTCAGGAAACTCTAAATTTCTCCAGACACAAGACCGATCTGGATTTATCCGATGACGATGAAATATTTCCACTTGAAGCAACCGTTCTGTCCAATGATATCGAGGCAGATGTTTCAGTCTTTTCTTACTTCGGATATTTCGAGTTTTGGATCATCGCTGCCTGTCTCTTGTTTGAGCAAGTTGGAGTGGGTATTGTAACAACAGTTTCCGATGTCGTCTGCTTCAAAGTTTTAGGCAAGTTTAATTTCTTAAATTTTCACCAATTTGCATTCATATTCGACCTACAATTATACTGATATGATATTTCTTCAAATATAAAAAATAACAGCTAGTATTCTTCAAAAAGATTTTAGAATTTGAAATCATATTTATATTATAAAAATATTTCACTTTTTATTTAGAACTTTGAAACATCCAAGAAGATAACTGACAACACTATATCATGAAATAAAAAGATAATAATTGTATGCAATTCAAATTGTCACATCATTTCATATATTTCTTTTCAAACTCAAAACCCAAGTATTAAGGTTGATATGTAAAGCGGAGCAGAGATCGGTCAAGCTCAAATTAGATCTGCTATATAAAACCTTTAAATGTTATTAAAGTCTCCAAAAAAAGTTATTAAAATCCCCCAAATATTGTTAAAAACTCCAAAATATTACTAACATATCTTTTAAGTAATATTAAATTCCCCCAATTATTACTAAATTCACCCAAATATTGTTATAATACTATTAAAATCCCTTAAATATTTTTAAAAACCCCAACTATTTTTTAAATCCTCCAAACACTGTTATTTTCCCCGTAATATTATTTAAAAAAACCCAAATACTGTTATAATCCCCCAAATAGAGTTAAAGCCCCTGAAACATTTTCAAAATCACCCAAATACTATTTAAGCCTCTTCCCCAAGTATAATCAAAATCCCCTAAATATTAATAAAAACAGCCAGATACTATCAAAAATCCGACAAACCATGCTATGATCCCCCTAATACTATTATATTCCCCCAAGTACTGTAATAATCCCTTTAATACTATTAAAATTCTCTAAATATTTTTACAGGAAGCGAATGTGGCAAGTATGGACAACAGCGAGTTTGGGGCACGATTGGCATGGGCATCTTAGCACTGGTGATTGGCTACATCGTGGATTGGTGGTCTATAGGGAAGCCTGAGGTGGACTACACTCCAGTCTACTTCATTTGTGTCACCATGATGTCCATCGACCTTCTGGTAGTCGCCAGAATGAACATTCCAAAGGCCTCGAATCAACCAACCGACGATCTTGTCTCAATCGGCTCTGTCATTTTCTCTCCCAGCAGCTTAATTTTTCTTGTAATTTGGGTTTGCGTTTTTTTCTTATTATTTTAAGTCATTCATATAACAGTTTGTTTCTTCACTTGTTTATGAAAAAACGTCCATCCAGGGACACATTTTTACTCAAGGTTTTCTGAAATTTCAAATAAAAATGAGTATTTATCTTAACATATCTTAAAATAGATATTTGTTACCTTACTAAATATTTAGTTCGGTTGATTTTTGCATAAAGTTTAACTTAAATGCTGCAACAGAAAAACATATGATAAATCACTCTCGGTTTATCGGGCATTAATGTGAAGGAAATTTAGCAGGCATTAATGTGAAAGCAATTTTAAACTGCTGTTCTCAGCCGCTAGCTGTACCATCCACATCCACGAAAATAAAGTCTATATGCGGTTATTGGCATTATTTCGTGCTTAAGCATACTTAAGCACGAAGAAATGCGAAAAATCACCTTAGGAAAGCCTAATTTAATCCTCTGTTTCGTGGATGGGGCTGGATAAGGCTCCATTGCTAACGTGGTTTAAACAGCGAAGCCTGGATGGATAAGTGAAGCTGTTGGAAATTTGTTTCACATCAATGCCCGCAAAATTATAAATAAAACATAAATTTAACGTTCACTCAAATTCTTATGAATCTCGTTGCATTTTCGAACCTATCTCTCGGACTAATAAAATAAATTTGCATTTTTAGGTGACGTCTTTTTTCAGCGGTATTGCCTTGGGTACCACCTGGACATTCAAGTTAATGTTGGTGGAGGACGTAACTTTGGTTTGGGATCCAAACTTCACTAACTTGAAACTTCTTCAAGGGTTGATGATTATGTCTGAGGCTTTTCTAGGGGAACTTCCTTTCTTCTTTCTTGCAGGTCTTTAATTTTTTAGTGTTGTGTAAATTGAAATATTATTCTTTTCATCAAAACCGCTTTATTTTAATTATAATAATGAGCCTGTCATGGGAATTCTCAAACATTTTTTAAACGAAATTTTTTGATCCATGAATATGATAAATGAAAATACTGTATCAGCTCTCAATAAAAGAAAATTTCAGGTTGGATAATTAAAAAGCTCGGCAACAAAACTGTTTTTGGTTTGTGTTTAGCAGCTCAAGCATGCAGATGCATCGGCTTGTATATGGTCTCGAACCCATGGTTCTTTATACTTGTCGAACTACTGAATGGTCCCGCATATGGACTATTCCAAACAAATATGGTGGCATATGCCAACCACATTGCACCCTCTGATGCCCAAGGGACCCTTCAAGCGATAGTGAAGTCTTGTTTCACTTTAGGTGAGAACAACTCAAACCTTATTTATACACATGGTTCTATAAAATAAAGAAGATAATTATTATCAATGTACATATAAATAAAAGGGCCTATGCTCGGCACTGCGGATACTAACCCCTGTGGGTTAGTATCACGCCTACAAAAATTATGAAAAAATTCAAAATTGTATTTAATTTGAAATAAATTCTTGCGTTCTTACTTGAAATAAACCTTCATTTTGTTTCAATACTTTTAGGTTTATGCAGCGGTAGTCTCTTTGGTGGAAACTTGTTTCAAAAGTTTGGAGGCGCTGTTATGTTCGGCCTTGTTGGATTGTTAACTTTCGGTTACATGGTTTTGTATACTGTTATTCAAGTTTGCATTGCAAAATTCTCCACAGAAAAAGAAAGGCCGTCTGGTAAGTTAATTATACCTTAGAATCTCTTATTATTGGATTTGTTTTAAATACACTTTTCTCTAAACCTTCAAATAAAAGTTTTGGTTAACCATGAATTTTAAGTATTTAATAAGTAAATATTGATTTGATAAATCTTTAGGTATAAACACTAGAATGTTGTTCTTAATTTTCATTTAAACAAACTTATCTTTTCTGTAATATTGATATTTTTATTGTTTTGA
This sequence comes from Archaeomysis grebnitzkii, assembly GCA_031471125.1. Classification (NCBI taxonomy): domain Eukaryota; kingdom Metazoa; phylum Arthropoda; class Malacostraca; order Mysida; family Mysidae; genus Archaeomysis; species Archaeomysis grebnitzkii. The sequence continues at coordinate 14,064 of JARUHE010215321.1, read as the reverse complement.
AAAAACTGCACAATTTTGGTAGAGTCCACAAATCACCCACCGTCCCAACAACCCAAAATGTATTGAAGCTGCGCTTTTTCAAACGAACTTAAAAATGTACCAGAAAGTATATTTGTTGTTTCCATTTGGTCCCAGTGAACCAGGCTATGGGTGCAAGTTCAGCACATTCACTGCCGGATGTTGCCAACAGCACCTGGTGTTCCCAGGCGGTCACCTATTAGAAAATAGTTTAATTAACGTTTGATTTTCTATTGAAAGACAACTAAAGTATATTTACAAAAAGGTTCTTCACAAACGTAAACTCCAACAGCGCAGATTCTGAACAAAAATACTTTTTTTTAGCAAAACTTGGGGACTACCATAAGGTTAGCAACAATGAGAAATGAAAGTTCTGGCTACCATATTCAAATCTGAATGTGTGACAGAACCTTGTACTAAAATTGTTTTTAATTATATACCATTATCGTTTCAGATATAGAAGGATATGTCAAACCTGGACAGCAAGTCCATAAACTTGTGCCCAATTGGTCAGTTCAACGAATGGGAGCATCTCATTCAAGTCTTGTAGCAGCAGTGTAGTTTAATATTGATTTTGTAATAAAATGAGAATAAATTACTTTTAATTTTTTCCAATCCTTAACAACGCATGAAACTTGTTATGTTTAATTTCAAATTATTCTAAGCCAAGTTGAGGATATTTATTATAGCATACTAATTTAAAGAGCGAGATTAGAAAAGACCTTTGATGGCAGTATTAAATAAACATTTATAGGATAAAAATATTTTCTTAGATAAAAATATATAATTAATATAAACAATAAATACAAGAAAACAAACAATGTATCAGCTATATTAATGTATTTAATGTGTATGTTGCCTATTAAAGGTTAACTAAATTTTGAAAGAAAATTGAATGATAACATTTGATTTGAAAAATAACTTTAAACATTGAATAAAATATGAATGAACAATCAAGTTATTTTCACTTCCTTCTTTTACTTTTGATCTTCAATCCTTTGCTTGCTCCTCTCTTTGCACCTTTCACCAATGTCTTCAACTGTCCAGCATATTTGGCAGATTTCCTACGATTCAGTCGTTCCTTGGCCAAAGGAACATAGGCGTAAGGATCAGGTTTGCCCTTGATTTTGACGTCTCCTTTTGCTTTCTTCGCCTTGTATTCCACTCCAAATTCGGATGTCTTTCTTTTCTTGGAGCTCTCCTTTGCAGGTTGTGTGATTATTTTCTTGGCTGCTTTGATGTCATCTTCGCCACTTCCTGAATCAATACTCAAAGTACGCTTCCTCTTCTTTATTTTTCCCTGCAGTGCCCCAGTTCTGAGATTCATGTAGTTATCATAATCATCCACAGACATTTCCTCATTTTTCATTTTATTTTTTCCTTCCATGATAATAATTTTGCCAGTTGCTTCATCAACTGGGAAAGCCTCTTTCTTGGTTGTCTTACTGGTTGTTGATGTGGGAGCTTCTTTAGGGGTAGATTGAGGCTGCTTTGACAAGACCTTTTGACTGGTGGAAGAATCAAGGAAATCAACAATGTCATCAGGATCTTCTTTAATCCAGGCTTTCTTTTCCTTCTTTGGTTTTGTTTTCTTCTGTTTACTCTTTTTCGAAGATTTATCTCCAGTCTCCATATCGTCATCATCATCAGATTCCAATTCATGGAGAATCTCGTCCATTGTTGTTGGCAATGCTTTGGTAATTGCATCATCATCTGAATCACTGTCGGAACCATCGTCTGCCTTGTTTCGCTTCTTCCTTGCCTCTACTTTCCTAAGTGCCTTTATCCTCTTTTGAATTGTGACGTTGTCACTTGGGATCAAACTGGTGATTCTGTCTGCACCAAATTTGCGAATAAGTTTTGAGAAGATGTACCTCGTCTTCATTCTGAACTTTCTTGCCGAGGCTTCTTCCATGTTGCATAATGATAGAACAATTTTGTCGACATAATCACTGATCAATATAGGATGGAAGATTGACAAACTTGATTTGATGAAAGACAGGCAAGAGGCAATCACTTCATTGCAATTGCTCTGGACACATAGCAACACCGCATCCAGCAATTGCTTGGTGATGTTAGATGAAAGTAAATCTTTGTACTGGAAGGCAAATGAGGTTATGGCAAGAATTGTGTTGGCCACTAAAGAAGGAGTTCCCTTCAACCCAGCTAGAAGAAGACTCAAACAAAACTGAATGGTTTCCTCACCAGTACACTTATCTAGCTTTTGGTATGTGGCCCCAATTTCAGACAGGAGAATGAATGCCGCTTTTCTTGTAGCTATGGATTGTTTGGGTCCACAACACATGATTATTTCTCCTGTAGACTGTTTAATAAATGCTATCCATTCTTCTTTGTTCGCATCTGGGGAGAGACTTGCAAACAACAATTTCAAGCACCTCAGCCGAGGTGCTCGGCAGTTAGATGGTGTCGTAGCTAAAGTTTTACTTAATGTTTGCGCTATTTCGGCTATATAGTTATGCGAGACATCTTTATCAGATTTTTGAAACAAAACCAAGATTTCTTCTAATAACTTATAAGTGGACTTGTGTAAACTTTTATTCGATGATCTATTCAATTCATCCAAGATTTTTGTGTATACCGAAACTATTAAAGTTGCTCCAACATATGGTAGAAATAGTCTGGCTAAGTCTAACAATGTTTCCCTACCTTCACCATCTTTGTCTTCAAACTTTGTGATAATCATGTTTAAGAATTCGTTGCATTTATCAGAGGAAGTTATTTCCAAATAAGTTCTTATGGTTTCAAAAGCTGCCAGTCTGTGCCCATTAGGTATGCCATCAGGATTGGAAATTGTGATGGCTTTCCCGCGATAAATATTGAACAAAACTGGGATGAAATTCTTGGAGTAAACTTGGAGTATGCTCGACTTGCCATCTGTACTGTTTACCAAGTTACGAATGGTTAACAAAATGTCGAGTCTGGTGTCGTTGCGTAACTTGAGATGGTCGGCCAAGTGCGGGGCGAACTTCTTCTCGGAAAGTGCTTCCTCCATGTCGATGGCATTCAATGCAAAACTCGGCAGCATTGCCCAAATTTGCAACTCAACTTTTTCGTACATTTTATACAAAAGCATTTTTTCATTTCCCTTGCTTGCCTCAGCTTGTAAGATTATGTGACATTTGTTAGCAAGCGGGTAGAAATAAGAGATGAAAAATTTTAGAGAAGCTTTTGTCACATATTTCCTAAGTAATGGCAAAACCCAAAGATACTTTTCGTCTGCAGCGAAATTTCCGGTAACTTGTACAGGAATGATTTCAATAATAGCCTCCGGTCCCATACCTTTTATGCCCAAACCAATGGCATGTTCTAAAGATTTTTTGTTTTCGGAAATATTGAGAAGTTCGATTAAATTTTTCAAACAGTTCTTCAGCAATTCTGGTACGAATGATCCAAATTGTATGAAACAAGTTCCAAGCGTTGTGAACACCGACTCCCACGCAGATTGGTATTGAAGAGACAAGCCACTTTCCACATTGTTGAAGATCACTTTTATACGAGAGTAAAATGGCTCGGACTTCATCCTCTCCCCCATTTTGCCAATGCATTCTTCAAGTATCAACTCGAAAGATTCGCTCACCTGTGAAAAAAAATATTTATTACTCAGGGTTTCAAAGGGTGATGGAGGATAAATATTTAAAATATATTTTCAGGAGGACAAAAATCAAAGTGGAAGTTCATGAACACAATGAAAAGAGACATACAAATGGGGATGGATTGTATAGAATTTGGGTTAAACCCCAGCACCGCACCTATAAGTTACTGTTATGGGTATACAAGACCGTGGGCAAAGAAGAACGGCAACTTCAAACTCATGAAGCCGAAATGTGCCGATATGTGAAACATTAGATTAAGCTTTAGGTAGAATAGACATTGGAGAATAATGACAAATGGTTGGTGGTTAGTAGTAACAGCCAACATAGGTGCTAGCCAGGCAGTTCAGCTTGCAAGCACTATCAACTTTTAAAGAAATATTCTTTAGTAACAAAGTCGTAAATCTATAATAGATCAGGGTTTCTCATGGTTAATTGAACTTAGACTACAATTAATCAGTAGATAGGCTACTTCTGTGGTTTATGGGTTTGTTTGCTTTTTAGGTGAACTTTTTAATGTAATCTAAGAACAAAAATATAAATAAACAGGCCTATGGATGACACTGCACCCTGTGGTATTCAGTACCCTCAAACTACTAAGATCAAGCCTTAGTTAAGTAACATAAAACAGATAAAAACAATGCTAATTAAAGCCAATAAAACAATCCAGTAAATTTAAAAAGTTCAATTAAATCTAGGATCAGGCCTTCATTTAAAATCATCACCAGAGAAAGCCTGGCCAAACCAAATTGTATAGATTATACAGGCAGTTAAAATGTGACTAATGATTAGCATAAAGTTGCAAGACAGACATACCGGCGGAATCATAAGAAAGGTCAGGTTAAACACCTCTTGTGAAGCCTATTTCTATGTACTTTGACAAAAAATGTTCATAGTATAAAAGAACATCTTCACACTGGTGGCAGCCTTTGTGACAACTGAATTACTACATTGAAAAATCAAAGCTGATCCTAAAAAAAACATTGATGACCCAGAAACTCTAACAAGTTATAACTGGGGCACATATATAGGTAAAACTTAGCCACTATTGTAATTTGTAACACACCTGTGTATGAACCTCTTCATGTTCACTTTTCCAATAGGTGACAAGTAATTTAAACCAATGAGAAAACTTTTCGAAGGCAACATCTTCATCCAATCTGAAAGAGAAAATTTATCAATTAGTAACTTTAATATTGGCCAAGAAGAATCGAATAGGCAGTATTGACAATAAAATTATAGTACGAGAAACTCTAAGCAACTGGCTTTAATGAGGTCAACTAACCTTGAACACATTTATCAAAGTAAAAACATAAGTTATTTTCAAACAGTGTAAGATGTGTAATTACTGGACACAACCAACCATACAAACAAATTTTCTATAACACCTCAATGGAACTCTTCTTTACTCTACATGGTTGACTGGAGTAAATAGGAGAAATATAACTATGCTTTTTCAATTTAAATAATATATATTTCCTCATTTATTTATTTGCAAAGTAGTGAACATGACAAAAACTCCACCTCATAATATTACCTTCAAGGTATACAATTCAAAGAGGACATAAAGAGCAGATAAGAATGACAAAAAACTCACTTGAACAAATTGGCCAAAGCGGCAGTGACGACGGCAATCCAAACCCTGCAATTCTCCTTCTCGTTCATGTTGGGAACGATGACGAGTGCCACACCAGAAGCAGTGACGGCGCCCTGGTGACTTATGAGGGCATTGATCAACGCAATGTTCGTCTTGGCATTGAGGACGTTCGGTGGTGGGTCGTTCTTGAACAGACTGTAAAGGGCTTGCAACGAACTCACATTCACGAGAACGTCGCCCAATTGCATCATCGACAGAATCCATTCGCAGATTTTCTGAAGAATAATTCATTCATTAATTCAAGTTCACATTAATTTATTCAAAAATCCCAATTCAGCAAAAAAAAACTATTTAAATAATTAAGTTTACGTTTAGTTATTTAACAATCAAATCTTTCATTTATACATTTAATTCAAGAAGCTTATAATTATTTTTCATTATTTAAGCCTATATTTATTTATTTAATTTATCAAGATTAAAAGTATTTATTTAACTTATTAACATATTTATTTAATTTATCAACAAATTTATCATTTATTATTCATTATATCTATTCATTTAATTTATTAACAATATTTATTCATTTTAACAACATTATATCTATTTATTTTATTTGTCAAAATTTTATTTATTTATTTTATTTATCAAGATTATATTTATTTAATTTCTCAAGATTACATTTATGTAATTAATTAAGATTACATTTACTTTTTTCATTTATGAAGATTATATTTAATGGTTTTAGTTAAATAATGCATTTATTCATTTATTAATTAAAACGAAATGATTAAACCATACCTTGAGCTGTCGCTTAGGAAAGACCATAATGATCTGCCTGAGGATGACCAGCAGATGAAGCGTCTGTTTCCGTTTCCCGACGTCGTTGGGCGAGCAGAGATGCGACTCAACAAACGTCGTCACAATTTCTGTTCCTGGATGCGTTATGAATGGCTTAGATTTAGGTTCACTATCGTCTTCCATTTCTTCTTCTGTGTCTTCGTCCTCAATCATGAAAGACGAAGCCCTCAATATGGCACTGATGTTGTGTTGGGCAGATTTTCGAATCTGAGATTATTAGGGTAGTTGTTAAAAATACAATTGGCAAAAAACAAATTTTTGTATAATGAGTAGTCATGAAAGTTTAAGTCGCACTGTTTCGTGCCTCACCTTGTGTCTTTCGTCAATGATGAAGTTGAGCAGAGATTCAAGGTGGGAAGACAGCTTGGAATTTGCGCTCTTCCATCGGCTCAGCTCCTGTGCTCTCAAGAACACCGAAAGACAACCAATCAGCTGGAAGTAAGAAAAAATGTAAAATAAAAAACTTGCCTTCACCTTTTTTAAACAAGTGAAAAAATTTCTAGTCAACCAGTGTCAAAATCTATTTTCTCCATAAATATGGACCAGCAATGGCACAAATGAGGTAACCCACATTCAAACAACATAGAGCTTACCTCACTTGTGCAAGTGTCAATTCATGTTTACAAAAAAATTAAATATAACTTTTATTCAATAAAAAAAACTGTAAAATGAGAACCGAAAAAATTTTTGCTTTCACCAAAAGTGTCAACAGGAGATGATGACACCAACATTAGACTGACCCACGAATACCAATTGTAATCTGGCATATTCAGGTTGGATACTCTTAGAACAATTAGTACTTTAACCATTTCTTGTAACACAGGTGATACATAAGTCTAATGACTTACTCCTTCATATGTAACAGCAGTGATACAAACAGGTTGGGTCATGTTTTCAATATATTTCTGTACACGTACATTTGTACCTGTAGAACTATTTGTTGAAAACATCAACTAACTTGTTTTGTAACACTCATGTTACATAAGACAGAACAAGTCATTAGAATTGTGTATCGCCGGTGTTACAAAGAAACGGTTAATGTGTTAAAGGTTTTTGTAATGAATGAAGGAAATTTTGCAATCCACATCTTGTGTTCAAAAGTGGTTACTGATCACCTAACCAAGTGCTATTGACACCCAATATTGCTAGAAGTATGGTTTCTTGGATCCAATGTTGCTACAAGCAAAGATTTTCAAGCCAATATTGATAAGAGTAGGGTTTTTCAGACCCAAAGCAGGTGTTTCCAGGCCCAATATTGCTAGAAGTATGGTTTACCAGAAACAATCTTGTTACAAGAAGGGTTTTACAGGTCCAACATTGCTAGAAATAGGGTTTTTCAGACACAATATTGTGTATGATTTCCCAGAGTCAATGTTGTTAGGAGTAAGGGTTTTCAAACCAAAAGTTGCTAGAAGTAGGGTTTCCAACCAGGCATTTAAACATAATTATAGTTCTCCAAATGATATAAATTGAACAAATTTTTCAAAGAATAATTAATTTAAAGTAAGGACAAAATAATTGGAATATCTTACATAAGCAAGTAATCGTTGATTGTCAGAATCTTTGTATGTGTGCGTGATCAGTGTGAAGAGGGAATCAAATTCATCAAATCTCTTTCGTAGAAGATCAACCGGAACTTTTCGGATCACTTTGCCAAACAAAGCCAACGTTGCTTCAACGTCTTCCTCAGAGTCGATCATACCTCGGGCAGTAACAGTCTAAAAAAATTGAATCATTAACTTTTTATTTTTTTTATTTAACTTTTTTATTTCATAAAGTTAAACAATAAAGAAAACCATTTTAAAATAAAATATACCACAAAATAATTGTTAAAGACAAAAACAAGTATGATTAACATTTCATTAAAATGCTGAACAGACATTGATCTTAAAAATGAAAATATTTGGATTTGAAAAATATTCAATGTAAGTAGATTCAAAATTTTGAAAAAATTAAAACCGATAGGTTCACAATTTAGCAAAAAAGAATTGTTCACAATTAAATGAAATTTAAATAACCAAATATTTTATATGAAACATGGATACCTAAAATTATAAACTTCAAATAAATTATGAACAAAATCATAACTAAAAAAATTTAGACTTAAAAAATATTTAACAATGAAATCCAACATTTGTAAAACAGGAATGAACAAAACGGCAAATTGTTTACCAGGGCGGCACAATAAGAGGAATAATCCTCTGGAATGTTTTCCTCGGTCATGTACTCTTGGACAACCGCATGGATGGCCAACATTCGTTTGTGTTGATCGCTGTCTTGTTTGAATTTTAAGAAGAAACTGAAAATAATAAACTTTCAAATAACTTAAATTTTTAAATGTTGAAAATTATATTATTAGGTTAATGTAGTTAATTAATTAATTAATATGTAAATGTACTCCAAAGTTCAAAACGCATTCAACACAAAAAAGACGCGACTCCATCCACTCACGTGTTAAAGGCCGGCAAGGTGCACTGGGAGAAGTTTGTGGCAAAAGTGTTGAAGGTCTTCCCTCCGCTTTGCATGTCCTCGTCATCGACCTTGAGATCGGTGAGTTGACTCTCCACTTGATCCAGGACTTGGTTGTGGTCAATAAGGGCTTGGGTGGTCAGGCCACTGTCACCTGCAAAAATTAATTGCATAAAAAAAAATCCATTTAACCTTTCATGCCTTCAAATACTTTATTTACATTACTTTACATCACTAAGGTTTATCTACATCACTTAACTGTGTGAGATTCGAAGTTAAAGAGTTAAGCAAAACAAACTTACATTTGTTATCCATAGCATTGTAATTTAGTTGGTATATAATAACATCCGGATATTGTTGTGTTTTGTGAAGAAAATATTAATCTAGAGACTTTGTTTCCCTAATTGTTTCAATATTCAACATCATTGATGTTTTATTTGAATCAAATGTACTTCAAGGTCCTTCAAGTAAATCCTTATTTGCCTCATTAAGCTAGCAGGAGCAAAATCTACTGATTTAGAGCAAACATCCAAAATTATTTTGAAGTTTTAAGACTGGTATTCATAGATACAAATTATTTTTTTCCAAAGAACAAGCATGAGTAAATGCTATGCATTGAAAGCTGTATTTGCAAATTCAAAAAGTTTCCAAGGTTGTGTAATTATTGAATAAAATGCTATATATTATTATATTAACAATTATTTTGTTTGTTTCCAACAAAATCCTCTCTAAACCTTCAAATAAAAATCTTGGTCAACTGCAACTTTGATGAAAAAATTGGCTATTTCTAAAAACTAACTAAATGTTTATTATTTAAAGAAATACAAATTTTTACAAAAAAGACCTTCAGGCATTCTAACTTAGAATTTTTAGTCCTTTCATTTGTTATAAATAAACTTTTCAGGTAACCATGAATTTTTATAAAATGTAGGTTTTAATAAAAACTAATTGCACAAAAAAAAATCCTTAGTGACATCAGTGTAAAATGTTATATACTTTATTTTCATTTTTACAAACTTTTATGTATAATTATTATTTTTAATTATTTTGAAAAAAGCTCAAATTTAGTCCACAAATCATCCACTGCCCCAAGAACAAGCTGGTTTTTTCAAACAAAGCTTAATAATTCTACAAAAATAGTTATTGAACTTTGATTGCTCAGAGTTAATAGTTCTTTATTTAATTCTAAATGATTGTGTGCACTTTTTTTTTAAATTATCTTAGAAATATTTTTTATAATACATATTTATTTTATGTATGATAAATAACCATTGCTCTAAAATAAAATAAAATCCTGTCCACTTTTGAAAAACAAAGATAACAAATCTCTAATAACAACTAACAATAGAGCAGTGTCCTACATCACCGCTAAAAATTTATAGAATAAACTGTTTATATTTTCTTAAACATATTATAAATGAACCATTACTCTGAACCAAACTTGGAAAGATGTGAAATATCCAACACGATCAAGACTGACTAATAGAGCTGCAACTTGCATCTCGGCAAAAAATAAACAAATAAAAATGTCGTACCTTCAAGCTTTTGAAAAAACCTTCCCTTTACTTCATCTCGGAATTTGTTGTTTGGAGCATTCGAGACACAGCTGTGACCTTTTTTCCACCGGTGGCCGCCCCCTTTCACTCGAACTAGTTTTTTGTTCGTCATTTTTCTGAAAAAAATTATAATTCTTTCACTTTCATGGTGTGTACTTGATTACAGCATGTGAATGTGAGCATAGCCTCGTAACGCTTTAACCGTTTTTGTAACACTGGTGATACATTGGTGAACTCATCCCATATTACTTTGTCATCAACATATTTTACTCACTCACATCAAGTGATATGTGGAAACTAAGGCAATTATTTATTTAATTTATTAAGATTATATTTATTTAATTTATTAAGATTATATTTATTCAATTTATTGAGATTACATTACAATATATTTATTTATTCAACTGATCAAATTTTAATTATTAACATTATATTTATTGAATCTATCAAACTATTATTTTGATTTTCTTAATTTATTAAGATAATATTTATTTAATTCATTTTTCAAGTTTATAATTATTTAATTTATAAAAAGACAGCCAGGGTGTGTTTTTACTATTCACAATTTATATTTTTGTCCTCACAGGGAATTACTATTTAACGACTTCTTGAACAATGGTCCTATTAGACGGAGTATTAGGTAGGAGAACTATATTTTGCTTTTTATTATAAGAGTTTATATTGAATATAGAAAATACAATATTTTAAAATTCATATCAAATCTGTTTTATGTAGGACTGATAACGTTTTAAAATAAAAGTTTAACATAATAACGATATGGTAGTGACTGCAGCATGAAGGCCATTGGTAAACCAGTGGGTAAACTATTCAAAAAGTTAAATAAATAGCCTAGTAAAATCTCTTTATAAAAGCATGCTATTTATAATAATATAATTATATAACTACTGCTTATTTTTACAAGAAAAATACAAGGTAAGTGTATGTAATTTGATATGAAATTAAATTATAATTTAATGTAATGGTAGGCAATTTTTATTTCATTTATGAAATAAACCTCTTTATAAATACAAGTTATTTGTACAATTAGAGTTTGTTTTTTATGGAAAAATAATGGTAATTGTTTGCCGTTTAATATTATGAAAAGTAATTGATCTACATTTAGTATTTAGAAAGATTCCTTGAAATTTAGTTAAAAACAGAATATTTTTATGATCAATGCAGGTTGTATTTTGTTCAAAAAGTCATACATGTTATTTATATAATTGATGCATAAATTTTATAGAAAAACAATGATAAATGTTTGTAGCAGATTTTGATATTTTCAATTATGGAAATTGAAAAATTACAAAAAAAGAAAGATTGTATTTTTTTTAATATCTTAAAAATGATGAGTTTAATCATTTTTATAAAATAATGATTGAAAATATAAAAATAAACATTCTGTTTTATTGTCTAGGCAACTTCAGGTAGATTTTGTCATCCTGCTAATTTTTAATGAAAAATGGCACACTTGAAAAGTGTTTTTCTAAGAAGTTGTACACATTTTGTTGAAATTAGTAAACTCGGGGAAAATGAATTGTTCCAAAAGTCAAATAGTGAAAGTAGGTATGATTTTTTTGTGTGGTTTGGTTAGGTAACCGCTATTATTTCTATATGCTGTTAAAAACAAATTAAAAGTATATATGTTATGAAGGAAATAATAAAGTCAAAGTTGGGTTAAAATTAAAAAATTTCTAAGTTGAAAAAATCTTTTTCATAATAATCAAAAATCTTCAATAAAAATAAAAAATAATTATTGCATATTGGTTAGAATGCCCTTACAAACAAATGATGTTGAACAAACTTTGTTGTAGAGTTTCAAATAAACTCGCAATAAGCTTGATGAAAAACTTTAGGCAAGAAAAGAACAAAATTTCAAAGTGAAAAAAATCTGTTTTTTTATTAAATCCCAAAATTTTAAATTAAATTTACCTGCTAATCAATAAAGTATTGAACACTTATTTAACATTAAATAATTGAATTTATTTTATTCGCCTGCTATGCTAAAGGACTCGTATTATCAAAATTTCTTGGGACTCTTTAAATTAAAAAAATAATTTGGCATATTGGGCGACAGGTTGTGAATTCCAAAATACCAAGGTGTTTCTTCAGCTGCTGTCAACAGTGTCTTCCAATAGTGATTCTAATGAAGTAATCACTAGTACAGCAGCTTAAGCAACATCCTGCAAAATATACCGTTATTGTACATTTCGGTAGCCGTTAAAGATTTACCTGAAATTTCTATCTATCGGTTTTTTGTTTTGGCCCATTGCTTTTGGAGCTTACCAGAAATTCTTATAAAATTATATTGTGTATTTTAACTGATTTTAGGCAGGGTGCCAAAAACTGTTATTCAATTCAATGAGGACATTAATTTTTGAAATTTATTCAGTTTTAATTGCAGAAATGCAATTTTTTGGTTAATTATGATAAAACGGTCAATTTCTAGTTGGAGCGGACGTTAGGAGAAATTTGTTGTGGAAAATGGCTTTATAAAAAAGTTTAATGCATTGAAATATATGTAGCCCCTGCAGGGATTTTGGAAAAAAAAACAATATAGTAAATATAACCTTTAATATATTAGGAATTTTAATCTTACGACCGACTGTCTTCTGCTAATTCTTGTTGGTGCTAGGTTTTTGTACGGGACACTTATACACAAGTTGACCATTCTGGTAGAAAGTTTTACGATTTTTATAGTATTTTAGTATGTTTAATGTTTAGTTTGTTTAATAATTAGTGTTTTTTGAACTAGGCTAGGTTAGGTTAGGTTAGTTTAGTTTAATTTAGTTTATATAGTGCCTAATAGCAGTGTGCCGGTTTTCTTCGTTAAACCCGGGAATTCCAACAATTAAATTTTTTGAAAAAAATTCCATTTTCCCCCGAGTTTACTAATTTCAACTAAATGTTGTACAACTTCTTAGAAAAACACTTGAAATGGGATTCTTTCATAGTCAGAGTGCCATTTTACATTAAAAATTAGCAGGATGACAAAATCCATCTGAAGTTGCCAAGACAATAAAACAATGTTTATTTTATATTTCCAATCATTATTTTATAAAAATTATTAAACTCATCATTTTTAAGATATTCAAAAAAAATTCCAATCTTTCTTTTTTTTGTAATTTTCAATTCCCATAATTGAAAATTTCAAAATCGGCACACTGCTGGACAGTACATTTTCATGTTTTAATATATTTGAAGAATTTTTCACAAAATTGAATCCTTTTGCGTTATTTTTTTGAAAAATTAAGTCCGTGTGTTCTTGAATTAATTGACCTCAATTGGCACATTGAATTTTTTTGGCGTGAAAAAAAATTACATTTCTATTTTTTTTTAATTTTACAGTTCCCACATTTGAAAATTTAAAAATTGGCACACTGTTCGACAAAACTGCCAAAAAATAAATGTCCTCTTAGAATTCTGTCGGAGTTGGAAATGAAAAAAAAAATTGGCACCCTGCATAGAACAATACATTATAATTGACGAACTAAGCTATCCAAGCTAATCAATCACTCATTCATAGCACATAATGTTGAACGGTTATTAATTTAATGAACACTTACATTAAATAATCCTGTACTTTGGAAATTATATGTTGAAATTAGTCTCCAATTTAGAGCCAATTCTTAACTTATCTCACGTGTATAAATAGGAGATCATAATTCATTCAGAACTCGTTATAGCCAGTAAATCCTCTGTTCTGGCAACTACTTAAATCCGTCAGAGCATTAACGAATTTGTGGTCTTACGGGATATATCACTGGGCCTGTGAAAATTTACGAAAATATTTATGAAATGAAACAAAAAATATTTATAACAAGAATGATACATAATAATAGCATAGTCTTGGTAGTACAGCAGCAACCATTTTTTTTTTTTTTTTTTGGGACCGGAACCAAGGTAAAAAATCGCCGGATACCACCAAGTTAGTCTATAAGCAAGGCTAACTGGT
>JARUHE010215210.1:0-13378 GCA_031471125.1 Archaeomysis grebnitzkii | reverse complement strand
CATAATTAACCTTCTAGTTAGTTGAGGGTAAACTAATCCATAATGAACCTTCTAATTAGTTGAGGGTACACTAATCCATAATGAACCTTCTAATTAGTTGAGGGTAAACTAATCCATAATTAACCTTCTAATTAGTTGAGGATAAACTAATCCATACTGAACCTTCTAATTAGTTGAGGATAAACTAATCCATAATTAACCTTCTAATTAGTTGAGGGTAAACTAATCCATAATTAACCTTCTAATTAGTCGAGGGTAAACTAATCCATAATTAACCTTCTAATTAGTTAAGGGTAAACTAATCCATAATTAACCTTCTAATTAGTTGAGGGTATACTAATCCATAATTAACCTTCTAATTAGTTGAGGGTAAACTAATCCATAATTAACCTTCTAATTAGTCGAGGATAAACTAATCCATAATGAACCTTCTAATTAGATGGCGCTAGAGATGACTCCTTCGCCCATTGATTCAAGAGCTCCAATAAGCAGATTTCACTCTGGTGGATCACCACATGAAACACAAGTAAATCATTAATTAATTTAAAAAATGTTTCTACAAATTCTAATCATAAAACTTTTTAGAGTAAAAAACCCAAAATATCAGATTGAAATGTCTCCTCATTTCCCCAATGAACATTTTCATTCAATATTTTTTGTTAAAAGTTTTGTACTGCATGAATAAAGTGCATGACTGTTTTTCAATTTTTTCAATGTTTAAATTGTGTTTTTTACATCAATAATGCTAACATATTCAGAAGACTTTCACTGTCAAACAATTTATTTTGAATGTGTTTGTTGTACTTTATAGAGAATATCTTGAATCAAAGACTAGTTTTTACAAAATGAAGTATGAAATATTAATCAACTTGAATATTTTAATTAAAACTTTAAATAAATGTCATCTAAATTCCAGAATAATAATAAGTCCATACCAAACGAGCATTCAACCATCAAAAAGACAAACCTTAAAACGCCATCAAACCTTGGTACAAACAATGTCCTTAACAACACGACGACATCAACAACATCGAACAAATCGAGCTCGATGTTTGGCCACCCTGTCAAAAGACCTGCCATGCAGCAGGTGCCAACGCATGGCATCTACACGTCATCTCAACCTCCGACCAAAAAGCCCAAGCTTGGCTACTTAAAAGACATGAGTGCGGCCGAGGCTGGGAAACATGCGACCCTGGCAGAATATGCTTTCTTCGATAAGGTTAGTCAAGCCTTTCTTTTTGAAAAATCTTTGAATAAATCATCAAAATAAATGTTGTTGAATGGTGTGACTAAAATCTGGCGATTTGGCTGTGTCCTCACAAAACTCGAAGTTAAGGAAAATCTAATAGTATTTTTAGCATTTTATGTTTCTGATTACATAAAAATGATGAATGAAAAACTTAATCTTCATCATTATTCATGTAGTAATTAGCATAAAGCCTTGTTCACATCACTCACGATTGATCTAGAAATCAAATGTAATTAATCTCCACTACTTCAGGTGAGAAAGGCATTGAGGCACGAGGAGCCGTACCACAATTTCTTGCGCTCCGTCACTTTGTACAACGAAGAAATCGTCTCTCGGGCAGAGTTGCTGGTGCTCGTCAATCCCTTTCTAAACAAGTTTCCCGATTTATTACGATGGTTTAGAGTAAGTAGATTTTTTGCCAACATGTTTTTCTTTACCTTGTTTTATTAGCTTTGATAGTTCAGCACTACAACCCATCCTTGATGGCTGCAGAATATGTCATCATGTATACTAAACCTCCATTTTGCTAATTATTTCATTGAGCTGTTCATATAGATAAAAATCAATGGCTAGTTTTTTAAATAAAAAATATTTATGCTATTGTCGGATTTACACATTAGGGTTTTATTTTAGAATAGCTTTGAACATTATATTTATGAAACCACCAATTTTAACTCTCCTATGCTCTTGAAAGATTTTGTGCAAAGTATAGCCAAGAGGTGTTTTCATGAATAATTTGTATTAAGTTACCTATTTTTAAATGATTTTTCTTAGTTTTCAAAAATACTTTGTATTGATTTTCGCACAATTCTGTACTTGAAATATTGTTTACAACAGTGCTACTTTCCTAGGTATTTCATGTGTTGCATATTATATTATATTATAATGATAAAATATTTTTATTTCAATGAATTTTCCTCTAATAATTTTATTTCACCAGGAGTTTGTAGGAAATAAGGATGGGTCACATAACAATTCTGACATTATACCACAAAATGTTGCGAAACAAGAACGCATTATGGGTGATCTGGCAATGGAAATCGGTGAGAATTTTAAAAGTTTTTTGGTCAAGGTTTCATTCAAACCTAAAATATTTATCCTTTTTTTTCCATATAAATGTTAGTCTTAATTCTTGTTATATTGGTTTAATTTCTCCCTCTTGAAGGGAGATAGGTTTGATGGTGAAGTTCACCAAATTCCTAATCTAACAATAATTTTCCAAGAGAATGTTCAGTTTCATGAATTTCTATGAATTTCAGATTACACCACATGCAAGCGGTTGGGTGCATCGTACTGTGCACTGCCAAAGACGTGCGTTCAGCCTAAGTGTAGTGGAAGAAACAGTCTATGCAACAAAGTCCTGAATGATACTTGGGTGTCATTTCCTTCTTGGTCTGAGGATTCCACATTCGTCACATCCAGAAAAACTCAATACGAAGAATACATTTACCGTTGTGAAGATGAACGATTTGAGGTGAGTTTTTAGAACTCTTTCTCTACTTTCGTTTTTGCCGAGCGTGTGTTGTGAAGTTGTACATACAATTCACATTTCCATTGTCAGTGGCGTTGGACATTAACTTGAATGCTTGTACTGTATATCATCCACACTTTTTTATGTGGTTCATTATTCTATTTTATTACTTTTTATTTATATCATTTAACTTGAATGCTTAAATATCATCTATATTGCTAAAATTTTATTTCATGTAGGCTTGATTATTGGTTTTAATATATTATTTTGTATTTTTATTTAATTGTTACTTTTTACTACATTTTTCATTAAATTAACTTCAGACTTTTTTGGATTGGAAATAAAGTATACATAAATAGTTTCTAAGGTGATTTTTGGATTAGATGAGGTTTTATCACTTGTAAGACCATTTTAGATTTTTTTTAAAGTTACTGAATGAATGGTTGCGAGACATTTGAACCGTTTGGTTTGTGGGTTATTATTAGTATAGGAAAGTCGTGGCAACTTCATTTCTTCTTCATTTCATCGCCTTTAGGGATTTTGAATCGGAAGTTTCATTGTGCCAAACTCCCCAGGAGTTGTATGAAAGGAATTAACTGCATGTTATTTAGAACTTATTCAAGCTCTTACTTTCACTTATCAACAAGTTAAACTATATTTTAGCTTTTGCAATTCATTATACCTTCACTTTTTTATCTTGTTTTCAACGTTGGTAAACTATCATTAAGAACAAAATATTAACCCTATAATGCCCATTGGGTCTTTTAAGTGACGTTTAAAAAAGCTTATTTTCAATACAAACATTGTTGTGTTAACGATCTTATGACATAAATAATTCGGGCGTTATAGGGTTAAAGTAAAGTATTTTCAATCTTAGTTTTTTGAATTATTGAATTATAGTTATCTGATTAAATTTTGTTTGGAAACACTAATTTAGTCTCCTTTCTTTTTCATTTTTCCTATGAAGAACACTGTTTGCCACTTTAGTTCTAGTGCATTAAAATTATATTGTTTTTTGCAGCTTGATGTTGTTCTTGAAACCAACCGGTCGATGATGCGAGTGCTGGAAAACGTGTATAAGAAGTTGCAGAAGATGCATACAGACGAGGCCAAGTTGTTCAAGCTGGATGACTACTTGGGTGGTACTTCACTTGCCATCCACCAAAGGGCCATCAGGCGAATCTACGGCGACAAAGCTTTCGACATCATCGATGGCCTCAAGAAGAACCCTTATGTTGCTGTTCCCTTGGTTCTGCGCCGCCTGAAGGCAAAGGACGACGAATGGCGGGAAGCACAGAAGGGCTTTAACAAGGTCTGGCGTGAACAGAACGAGAAGTACTACCTCAAGTCGCTCGACCATCAAGGCCTGACCTTCAAGCAGAACGACGTCAAAACGATCCGATCAAAGACCCTGCTCAACGACATCGAGACCATCTTTGACGAGCGACACGAGCAGGCAGAGGAAAGAGGGGCCGTGGAGTGTGGTCCACATATGGTGTTGCACTACAAGGACAAGAACATCCTGGATGATGCAGCCAACCTCATCATCCATCATGTCAAGCGGCAGACCATACACAAGGACGACAAGGCGCGGATAAAGCAACTGGTTCGCCAGTATCTTCCCGATCTCTTCTTCCATCCTAAGCAAGAGCTTTCTGATGATGAAAAAGAACTTGAAGGTATGTATCTTACCTCAAATTATTGGTGTTTCATACAGATATAAATTGAATATAATTATATTGTGTAGTGAAAAGAAATAAGAAATCAATCTTGTTCTGAACACCACCAAAAATATAAAGAAAAGACTATTTAGTTTCTTTTGATATCTGCAAACCTTTTAATGTTATTTTTATACAAGTCTATGACTAATTATTTATCAATATTGAACCATCATTTATAGGTATTATTTACAATTTAATTATCTATCTCGTTTAAACTGAAAGGTTTAATTATTATATTTTTAGGTATGTTGACTTTGATAAAATTTTTGATATTTTTTTTGACGTTTTTTAATGGACACAACAAATACGACCTTCAATGTAATCAATGCTTTTTATTTATCTTTGGAAATTAATAAATTTTTTTTCATATTCAAAATGTGTTCTAATTTTTAAACATTCAAATTCAAATATTTTGTTTTTAAATTTCCAAGAGTCTAGTTAGGCACATTTTGGGAAGATATATTTGTATTCAGTAAAACTTATCTGAAAAATCTGGTTGCAGCTCTGCCACAATCCAATTTATATGTTGAATAATTGCTGAATAGTTTCTAGGCAAATGAAGGATTACATTACTTTGTGCTAAGATCAAAAATTTTTATTCCATTTCTTCAAAAAATAAATCTTGCAGATGATGACGACGAAGATGATGACGATGATCAGACGTTGCAAGACAAAAACGAAGCCAATGGCAGAAGTACCCGAGACCGAGAATGCAAACAGTCGGTCAATGCAACTATCAGTGGGGCCAAAACGAGTGATCCCAATAACCCCAATAATCCTAACAATCCCAATAGCAATAATAATATTAATATCAACAATAATAGTACTAGTGGAAATGTGTGCAATAATAGTGGAAATACCCCAAGCAACAATAATAATAATGGAAATAAAAGAAAGACCAGAAGTCGAGTTAATGATCCAGATAAGGAAAGCTCTGATAATAAAAGTGCGAAAGACACGACCAATTCTGTTTGTGTTAATGGCATTGTCGCACTGACCGGTTCTAGTGCGTCAAGTGATATTTCCAATAATAACAGGACTAAAGATGATTCTCGAAATGCCAATAAAGTTATAGCGAATGGTGATGCAACTGAAGAAGAGAAACTGGCCATAAAGACTGAAACCGACGAATTGAGCACGGACAGCATAAAATTGGAACAGTGCTATGATGACGATGAAAATGCTCATCCGGATGAAGAGTACAGGTTGCTGATTGGCAACAACAACTGGTACTTGTTTTTCCGGCTGCATCAAATTCTATGTCACAGGCTAACAATCATGTACGACACTGCACTGAAAATAGCCGCAGAGGAGCTAAAAGACAAGAAAGAGAGAAAAGAATCGACGTCCGTCGCATTGAGACTAAAACCCAAGAATGAGATTGCTGTTGAAGCTTACTACCCAACCCTGCTTGACATGATCAAAAATGTTCTTGATGGCAACATGGAATGCACTGCTTATGAAGATACTTTGAGAGAGATGTTTGGGATTAAAGCTTACATTGCCTTTACTTTGGATAAAGTAAGTGAACACACAATTAACAAGTGTATTTGTTTTATAATTTATTAGATCTATTTTTTTTTTGACAATAAAAACTAGTAGACTTCATGAAATTGATAAATTTAATTTGTGTTAAATTATCTTTACCATGTTTCTTTACTTTCAAATTCATGTATGTTATATGCTTTCAATAACTATACCTTGTGATAACCTATATTTTGTTGCAGGTGGTGAGTGGTGCAGTGAGGCAGCTTCAACACATCGTGGCAGATGATGTTCCGGCCCAATGCACGTCTTTGTACCTACAAGAAGCTCGGCGAGGAGGTGCAGGTGGGTCGTTGGCATCTGCCCACAGGAGAATCCCCAATGAGCACGCCTACCAGAAGCGAGCAGAGAAGATCCTCCAGGAAGAGAACTGCTTCAAGGCAATGATTTACAAGCGGGATTGTCGCCTCACCCTCGAGATGATCGACACAGACGTCGAAATTGACGAGAACAGCAACGGAGGGAACCTCTCCCCGTCTCACGCATCCGTCGCCCCATTTGCAGAGGCCGAGAAGTGGAGTGAATACATCGAGAAGTATGTTGCATCGGTGGCACCAAAAATGTCGACTGCAGTGCAGGCCCATCTGTCGAAGAAACCGGTCTTTCTTCCGAGAAGTCTGCGGTCCTGGGGGAAGTTCCCTTCCTCCAGAAAGAACCTACAAGAACTGGACAAGTTGTCAGACGATGCTGTATCGAAGATGCCAGAATCAATAGAAGTGGAAGAAAATACTCAATGCAAATTTAGTTTGAATAATTTCAAAATGGTGTTTGTTGTTAACAGTGATTCGTACATGTACAAAAAAGAAGCTCTGAAAAGAGCCAAGCAAAGTCATAAAAATGTCAGTCTCAAAATGCACCAAGGCTTGTTGAGGTGGCACACTGCATGGTGCAATGAAAATCTCACCGACAACGACAGGCGGGTGACCAACGACTGGTTCATGGGCAAGATAGACGGACAGAAGCCTAACATCACGAGGCTGGTCCGCATATCCAACGACTCGAAGGCGCCATTCACTCCATACAACAAATATAAATGCGAACTCACCGACGGCAGTGCAGGTAACTTATAACATTCGTAGGAGGAAAGGCGAGTGTTTGTTTACATTGCGTCGCTCTAGAGTGCCTTAAACCTCCCTTCCTGCAGAGCTGTTCACCTTCAAGTACAATTCTAGTAATAGGCCTTTTTATGCAACAATTTAAGGATCGAAGAAACTTCTACCATGTAATACAAACTTTCGTCTCCATTTTTCAATGTTGAATTATTTGCATTTGTTGTGTGCTCTCTGAAAATTCGCTGAAAAAATTTCCAATGCTTAATTTGTTGTGAAAGATGATTGAAAATATTTTTTTTGTTAATGTGACATTTGCTACCTCTGACGGACACTGCTAACAATGGAAAAACAAACATTTCGTCTTCAATCAAAATTTGTTTTGTTCATTTATTTTAGTTCTATTTGATTCTCAGTTCTAGTTTGATAAACATTTTCTACAAATCCTAGTTCAACGTTATTCTAATAGGGTAAGAAAAAAGCTAGTTTCTCAATCTAATTTTTATATTCAATTTTCAAATTAATTTTAAACATTTTCTCAAGATTATACACTTTTTAATATGTATTGTCAAAAATTCAACTCTGGAGTAGAATTTTTGCAAAAATGTTTGAAATTGTCTTTTATAAGAATGATGCTATTTTTGGTGCTGAATAACCTTTGGTTCTGGTACTGTGTTTTTGATGAAATTAAATTGAATAAAATCTACCAGGGAATCATCTGCATTCTACAAAATATCTCTCAATTTGAAAAATCTGTACATAATACAAATGTTTGAAATTTTATTGTTTTAATTGATTAAATATTATTTGCTAATTTAAATTTAAATTAAATATTATTTATGAATCCATTAGAGCAAGTTCCCTAAATTCGTTTCATTTGATTAATTTTTATATTATGGATTCGAATAATTACCTAAAGTTTCTTGACAATGGTTTATACCAGACTACTTTTAAAGTGATTTAAATGGTCCCGGTTCATTGCAGAGGAGCCACAGTTTATTACCATATAGTTATGAATAAACAAATTGCGTAAACAAGCCTTAATTTTTAATTCACACCAACAGTTGGTGTTTGCATCAATTGGCTTGGTTTTATATCAATTAAAGAACAACAACAATTAACAAGTCTAGAGAAATTGATGATTTAAAATTGATTACAATTCAAGAAATTATGTTAAAAGAATCTAAAATAATAATAATTCATTGTCCATCAAATTATCTCGTAAGAAATGTATTTACCATGACGATCTAAAGAAGGAGAATAATCATCCAGTGTAATAAATTAAATTAGGATTAACTATAAAAGCTTCATCCATATTTAAAATATAATTCATTTATCAGCCAAGCATTCAAAGTAATTGGCTGATGTAACAAGCCATTTAAAATCAAATCCGATCTCACAGATTTTGAACTGCCCATAATAATAAAGAGAAAGTGAAAGGATATGGCAAGGTTTAATGTTAGTGCAAGGTGCAAATAAATAAGAACCATGATAGCAGAAGTTGAGTTAAATACAAGACGAGCTTAAGATATGACGTAATACATTATGAATCCGTAAATAAACATATTTGCAGAAAGTACATAAATAAGCTATTTCAGTTTTTTATTGTCATATGTACTTGTGCATCATAAAGCAAGAACTTTATTTTTAGTTTAAACCAATTCAATGAGATTGTTAATACTCATGAAGGAACAATCTGCTTAACTAGTTTTAAACCATCCAGTATTTTAGATATTAAAGTGATGTATCAACAGTATTATCATATGGAAATGAGGTAGATCAAGATAATGTTTCCCAATATCACATAAACTAAATTGTATTTGTAATATCCATTTTCTATGAAAAACAAATAGTTCAAGCTACAAAAAGAACTTTGCATTTATAGAAAAGTTGTTAAAATTTTACAATGATCTATCAAATTGAGTTTTTTTTTCGTTCAAGTTCAAGATTCTAGTTGATAAATATTTTTTTTGACCCTGTGAAGTAAATTTTAATAATCAAGTTGAAACTTAAAATAACATTTTCAATTTAAAATCAGTTAGAACTACAATTTTATTTGATTTATAAATATTAAATATTTTCCAAATAAAGTAAATATAATGGCAAGACCTTCTTGCTAATACAATTATGTGCATAGGTCATTTATCAAGCTGTGTTTGAAAAACCAGCTTCTATAAATGACCTCCAATTGTTGTTGTTGGAGCGGTGGATGATTTGTGAATTTTCCCATTTTTCCAAAATAATCAAAACAAATTATTTTACAGAAAATTTGTTTAAATGAAATTAAAGAACATAACATTCTATTTTGGTGAAATCAGTATTTACTTATTAAAACGTACATTTTATAAGAAAGTTTAAATTGATGGTTAACCGAGATTTTATTTGGAAGTTTAGAGAAGAGTCTATTTAAAACAAATGAAAGAAATGGAGATTCTAAGGTAAAATTCTTGAAGGACTTGTTTGCCAAAAATTGATAATTTCTTAAATAAGACATTTCTAAGAGTTGTTAAACTTAGCCAATTTATTATCAAACTCGTGATTAACCAATTTTTAGTAAGGTTTAGAATAACTTTATTGGAAACAAAAAAGACCTTTCATTTGTTTCCAATAATAATAATATAGAATTCTATTACAATATTACACACTCTTGGAACTTTTTTTTAACATACAAACCTAACTTTTATTGCATAGCATTTACTTATGATTGTTTATGTATTCATTCGTTCACTCCAATGCAATTTTAAGTCTAAACATTTTTAATTAATATTAAAAAGTAGTAAATTAATTAAAAAATATTTAACTTGTCACTTTAACAATTAAAATTAATCATTATCTTGATTGAGAAGACTTGGTTGAATATGCAGATGTGGAAAATGTCACAAATTGTGAGTTGGTCAATGCACAAAAAAGACCTCACCATTGTTGTCAGTACAAATTCCAGATCGATGACATTTGAATTCCGATCTGTTCGATATACAATTACAACAGCTAGGGACCATGAAAACACAATTTCTCTAAATTTAGTTGTATAAATGGCTACATTAAATAACGTGCCAATCCAGTTTCTAAAATAATGTATAAATGATACTCATATTTTGAGACTGATCTTTGCAAATATTCGATGTGCCTCATGAATGCCTGCGAGTACAATGTAGTGATGATAGGCTCTGTTTGTTCAAATTGAAGCAGACTAAATCATTAAGATCTTTCCTGCATCGATAATTCTAAATATGGAAGACTTCACCGCTAAAGTGTTTATCGTTTGAATATGTATATTTGTGTACTTATATGTAGATTTCATTTGAAAATTGCAATTGTGTGGAAATTCGACCCTCAAAATGTTAAGATCTGAATTTTTCTTTCTTGAAAATTTAAGAATGAAATCTAAGCAAATTTTTGGCTGAACATGTTTTGTAAATTTTGTATTTATTTGTAAATTTCCATTAGAGTTAATTGTAAATAAACTTGTATCATTTTTGTTTTAAGTTTCTAAATAAATGCATTTGAATTGTTCGTTGAACTTTGAAGAGATCAAAACTAGTTCATGTTAATCTTTGTTAAACTTGTACCTGTTTAGACTATAGGAAAGATTTTATTCACCATATAATAATGCTAGTCAATTTGTATGTCAGCCGACTAGCTGTTCTTAATTTCATATTCAAAATGTAAAATTTGATCATTCAAATGACAGACACTGTTGCCTATTTATATTTATACTAACTGTAAATTAAATTTGTAAAAGATTTATTTTAGCATAACTTGTATTAAAGAATTTGTAAATAAAATAAATTTTAGCTCTTTTGTATCATTTGTTGTAAGTTTTCTAAAGTTATTTCCCGACTGGTTTTGGAGCTCATCCTTTCGTACTTCAAGAATAATCTGAAGCCGAATGAACCTTCCAACCAGTTTAATCAAAACCAAGAAATGATGTGTAGTTTTAACAAGCAAGGTTTTTATATTGGGAAAGTACACACAAGATGTTAAGGAAGGTTTTGGTCGAAATTCATCCTTTGGCGTTTACACCTTTAACAGAAAATTTATCTTTCAGCTAGTATATCATTTCTATGGAGAGTTCATACCAATTTGACCACATTAAAAGGCTGATCTGGCAGCCTCAATCGTGCATCTGCAGACCTTGTCTGTTTTTTGCTTTTGGTAAATGACTCCTTGGTGTTTTTTGTAGAGCACGCCAGCATTACAATGGTGTTACTATTCCGCGTCGGCATAGTAGTTGTATCCAAAATATTCAAGTTTTTTGTTTGATGCTGTATGGTTATCATTTACATCTTGAATGAACAGTCATGAAGTGTAAGTTAAATGTTAGCCAATTTTCAAATTGATTTTCTATAATGCAAAGGAAGATAAAACTTTTTTATGAAAAAAATCTTTCAAATTGTACTTAATTGAAATTCTTATGTATAGGAGTAAATTTGTTGAGGTATGAAAACTTGAGGTGCTTTTTCTGGAATTGTTTTTATTTAAAAGAGTATTTACTTATTGAAAAACTTTTAGAATTTAAAATAACATTCAATATTCAAACTAATGGCATCGGGTATTTTGGTTATCTAACCTAGTTAAATAGATAATAATTGAATACCGAAAATGGGCTTTTTGCACATGAGAAACGACGACAGATTTTTAATTGCATATCTAAAAATAAAGTGTGAAAATCTAAGGGCTCTCTTAAAAAATAAATAAAATAAAAATAAAGAGTGAAAATCTAAGGCTCTCTTAATCAGTTGGACGGAGCACTCTTCACTCAAAAATACTCCACAGGAGAAAACGAACCAATTTTCGAATTATTTTTCTGAAAAGGTTTATACAATCGTTAAAAAAATTATAAAACTACAAAACCACTGAAAATATAAACTAATTATAGACGATGAAACTGTAACTTCTGAACTATCCAACTAATTAATTCCATCCTCTTCATCAATCTCAAATTAAGAAAATCATCCTCTCTATTCTATCCCAACTGTCTTACTAAAACGTGTAATCAATATTTCGATTAAACCAATTGCATAAATAATAAATAGCCGATAGCTCAGTGGTATATTTCCTAACCAAATAGAAGAGAACCATTATTATTCCAATACCAATATTCAAATCACTGTCCCATAAGTACACTTTCCTTCATTTTTAAAATTTTAGTAAAATTCGTAATTTTACAAATGAATCCTCAATTGAACCAATTTCCTTGATATTCAGAGCACAACTCAGCTTATAAAGAAAACTCCAGCTGCGTGACCACACTGACATTCTTAACAATATGGATAATGCACATTTTATTTTTTTATTTTACTTGATTTTTCTGCCGCTTTCGATACTATACAACGCGACAAGCTAATTAATATTCTACAAAATGTATTCAATATATCTGGTATAATCATAACATGGCTTAACCATATATAACTAATAGACAGAACCAAGTATTCATTAAATATTGCCATTCTTTGTCTCATACTTTACAGCATGATGTTCCTAAAGGAAGCTGCTTAGGACCCTTACTTTTGAAAGTATACATATTATTCATGTACAATCTCGTCAGTAATTTATTTTCATCAATAGTCGGTTATACAGACGACCATCAAATTACTTTTCCTTCAAGTCATCAAATCTAAGCTATAATCATGCACAACATCAGATGGAACAGTGCATTGACAAAATACTACATTTTATGATTATTCCCAATTTAATTATAAATGCCAGCAAAACATAACTTTTACTTATCGGAATCAATCAACAACCACTAACCATAGGTAATGAATTAGTTAACTCGTCATCAGCTCTTAAAATCCTTGGTGTTTTTTCGACAAAAATTGTTCATTTCATAACCATATTTCATACATTTGTGGAAATCCATACTATCATCTTAAAAAATAAGACCGCTAAGACAATACCTAACACCTGAAATAACTGAAACAATAGTTCACTCTCTCATCTCTTCACATCTAGAATTTTGTTATTCCTTCATTAACAATCTTCCATTATACCAAATCAACAGATTACAAAAAGTTCAAAACTCAGCCGCTCGTCTCATAGTTCATAAACCTAGATATTATCCCATCCCCCTATACTGTACCAACTTCACTCGCTCCCCGTTAAACCAAGGATAATATAAAATAGCTCTCCTTAACATTTAAATGTCTTGATGGACTAGCTGTAGATAATTTTACCTCCGTAATACATACCTACAAACCAATCAGAAATTTAAGGTCTAACAATAAAAATCTGTTAACGCAACCAAAAATCAAAACAAGTACATTAGGAGGGAGGTCCTTTGCCTTTGCTGCCCCTGCAATATGGAACTCCCTTTCAAAAAGTTAAGATCTCCAGAGCAATC
>JARUHE010215100.1:0-13380 GCA_031471125.1 Archaeomysis grebnitzkii | reverse complement strand
CGTATTTCCTGATGATATGTTTACTTCTCTTCCTTCTTTGTTTGGATTTAGTTTGATTTTCTGAATTTCATCGATGAAATGAATATTGAGGAAGAAAATGTTTTGGAGCAAGCTATATTGTAAGTATGATTAATTTATGTTTTTTTTTTTTTTTTTAGTAATATAATTGCTACATTTTTTACATTATAATTAAAATTTTAGGGAGTCTGGCACATCAAAAGAGGGTGACAGAATGTGTTTTGATGTAAGCCAGGATGGCGAGGTGACAGTCTTATTCGTGGATAAACCTAATAACGACTCGATAGCTACACCAGCCGGTGTATTGCAGACTGCAGCTATGATTACACCATCTATTGCTGCAGCATCCAGGGAAAGTGATAAAGAAAACGATACAAGGTAAACAAGTGTTTAGAACTATAGATATATGAGTGTTTGTTATATCATGAATATGTTTGTATTAAATACGTAATGTTAAAATAGGAATATAAAATACATATTTCATCGAACAGGTCAGCCATTCCTGGGAGTAATGCAAAACCTCCGCTAGCTCCCAAAAGAAAAACAGGGATGAACAGACGAAAACAGAACTGTTGCATTCCAAAAGTCCTGAAGTTCTCGCCATCTCCTGAACAACCTCGCAAACCACTTCAAGACCTGAAAGTTCGGGGGCGGAACGAAAAACGGAAAAGAGTTGATGAGGCTGCCAATGCGTTCTCAGATGACGACGACTTCAACATACCGCGGCGCCGGAAAAATGTTAACATGGGGTCAAACACAGCACGTCGAATAAGGAATCTGGGGTTCGAACCACATGGCCCCGTAACCCCATCAGACATTCTTAAAGCTGCTACGGAAACGAAGTAAGTAAATTATGTTTTGGTACATATTAATTATTACATATAAAGAATATTTCATTGTGTATACTATATATATATACTTATTACAGGTCACCAGCTGCAAACTTAGGGTTGGCTAATTCTGTAGAACTGGATGCTCTTTTAACTGCATGTCGTAATGCGACACCTGACAAATTATCTCTGGATACCTTTGAGTCCTCGGGAGTGCTAGGAGCTCATGCTGAAATCCAGCTGAATGAAAACCATCAGGTTATAGCGTACGCATTTTTATGTTTTGTTTTTTATTTATTAAAATCAACTTATTTTTTTACTCCAAGTATACAGGTCGGGGTATATTTTAATTATAGATTAGATTTATTTTCTACTAAACTACTAGTAAAGTTAGAATAATTATGTTGTTTGAGTAATTATCTCATAAGCAAATGTTTTTTACAGGACAAAAGATCTAGAGAGTAGTTTATTTTCTACGAAATTATTACTAAAATTTAAAATAATTATATTGTTTGTGTAATTATCTCATAAGCAACTGTTTTTTACAGGACAGAAGACCCTCAACCTCTTATCGATCTTCCACCTGAGAATGATGTTCCTATTGATGAACATCAATATTCACCACTGATGCTTCCTCACCTAGGGGTGAATGATTTACCTGCAGACTTCAATACTTACAGGTAATGGTTTGTTATATTATCCAGTAATCAACTCTGTTTTATTTATGTAAGCCGAAAACAAGATATTAGCTTGTATATATGTTGTTCTTTTATAATATTACATCCTTTTTTTTGCAGACTATTCAGTAGTGTGAATGTTTTTTTAAATATTTAAAAAAAAAAATTACTGAATGACCTATTTGAACTATTCAAAACATTAATATGATTTGTTTTCAGCGTGTCCAGTCCAAGTGCACCACTCGTGGAATGGATAAGTGATGATGAAAATGATACGCCACTTTCATCGCTGCTCACTACAGATACAGCAGGGGGATTTTCAAGAATACCATTGGCCGCATTGTACCCCCCAGGATCTGCCAAGGGATACTACAAAAAGTAAGTTAGGGAAATAAAACTTGCGAAAAATGGAAATACTGATTTCTTTGTATGTTAAGTTCAAATTTCAAATACACCAAAAACAAAAAAATTATAATAACGTCAAAATAAATTATGTCATAACTTGTTAAAATAAAATTAAAAATAAATAAAAAATGTATTATTTAAAAAAGAAAAAATATTGTATTTAAAAATGTTAAAAAATTATAATAACGTCAAAACAAAATATGTCATAACTTGTTAAAATAAAATAAAAATGTATTTTTTAAAAAACAAAAAAAATGAAAAAATGTATTTAAAAAATATTAAAAAAAAATTATAATAACGTCAAAACAAAATATGTTATAACTTGTTAAAATAAATAAAAATTTATTCTTTTAAAAAAAACAAAAATGAAAAAATGTATTTAAAAAATATTTAAAAAAAATTATAATGTCAAAATAAAATATGTCATAACTTGTTAAAATAAATAAAAATGTATTTTGTAAAAAAAAGAAAAAATTAAATTTTTTTTTAAAAATTTTTTTTTAAAAAAAAAAAAAAAAAAACAAAAAAAAAAAAAAAAAAAAAAAAAAAAAAAATAAAAAAATATTTTTAGAAAAATAAAAAAAAAATATTTTTTATTTAACGTTATTAAAAATAATGTGATCAAATTTTCTTCAAAAAATAAAATTCTTTTTCATAACTTTTTAATATTGTTATTACAATGTCTGTAATAAAAAAAATAAAAAATAAATTGTAATAAGGTGATGAAATAAATAAATATTAAACAATATACATTGTTTTTCATTATCCTTTTTTATTACCCAAAAAAAATTCACTTATATGTAAAGCAAATGTTTTTTAAATTTTAAAGTAAAAAATGTTGGGGTCAAATACCTCTAAACATCACTCAAAGAGTTAATATGGAGGAAAAAAGATTACAAAAAAAATGATGAAACCCATGTACTAACATGATGCAATAAATTTTTATAAATAAAACCATTATAAATATAATTCACATTTTTTGTTTTTGTCTATTCACTGATTTTTTAAATTTTAACATGTGGGGTCAAATACCTCTAAGCATCACTCAAAG
This sequence comes from Archaeomysis grebnitzkii, assembly GCA_031471125.1. NCBI lineage: Eukaryota > Metazoa > Arthropoda > Malacostraca > Mysida > Mysidae > Archaeomysis > Archaeomysis grebnitzkii. The sequence goes on along the minus strand of JARUHE010215100.1, from coordinate 10,399 downwards.
AGTTAATAATAAAATAAAATAATAGATAATAAATAAAAAACTTATATACCTTACTTTAACCTCATATGGAGGAAAAAAAGATTACATATTGGTAAATTGTTTTTTATTTGTTTCAGAAACCTTAGATTTTCTACAATTTTGCTGACTTATAAGTCGTTACATGTTAGTGAGATCGAGAATATCATAGAAAAGATCAAAATCAACTTCGATCAAAACAACTTTATATTTGTTTCTGTAACGGACAGGGAAAATCCTACAGTGTTTGTGAGTAAATGTTGTAGGTTAAGTAATCTTTATCCCAATGTCCTTATCACAAAACTTTATTCATGCTTGCAAAGTAATACATATATACTAGATGGTCATTTGGCTATAACTTTTATGATATTTTTTGAAAAATCAGGCCATGGGCCTATTGACATTACTAAACATCGAATAGCCTCATTCCATTTACAAAAATGAAAAAAGTCCTGTCTTTATGACAGTGTCGCCTATAGTTTAATACATTATGTGTTAAGGCAAATTCCAGGCGTTACAAAAAAAAATATGCCTGCACTATACCGCTATGCTCGTACACTGGCTGATGATTCTTCGAATGTGTACGACTGTGTAGCTGGAAATGAAAACATTGCTAGGTTAGAAGCCTCTATTATGTGTAATATTTTTGTATTTGAGTTGCATGACGATGAAATTAACTGTAATAAGGTTAACATAGTATACAGATCAAAATTAGGGAATGGTGTGCATGATAACGTTTTTCTTTTACTGCAAAACAACACATATTATCCCCTAAAATCTCCACAAGTAATTATGACATTTGATATATACAAAAACAAAAAAGTGTTTTGTACATTATGCGCAAATTTTTTCAGTAAAAGCTCCATACACAGATGCGGGAATTATTGTCTTTATTGTCGCACCACCAAATGTGTATTTGATAGTAAAATTAGTTCTAACACCTCCCAAAAAATGCAAAAATGCGAGGATTGTCAGCGTTCATTCAAAAATTCTTTATGTTTCAAATATCATAAGGAAAGTAAGACATGCAAAACCATTAGATTTTGTAAGAGATGTAATAATAGAGTTAGGTACAAGAAACATGAATGCAACATGAGATTTTGTGGTGTATGTAGGAAAAACTATAAAATAGAGGACAATACACAACATTCATGTGTATTTGAGCCTAAGAAACCCTCTATGTATAAGACAATTATAGTTTCCTATTTCGACGTTGAAACTATCAATCTTCCTGATAATACAACTTACCCCGTGATCTTAGTAGCACAACAAATATGTACAAAATGTGAAAATGCCGTGTCAGGTATAGAAAAGAATTACAACTGTGATGTACACGGTGTATTAACTAAAATTTTCCATTCTGACGAAAACTACACTTGCGTATACAAGTACATATATTATATAACTAAGCTAAATGAAGATTTTAAGGAGAAAGGCTTAGTAACAATATGTTTCGCGCATAATATGGGATCCTTTGATGGTAGTTTTGTATACCATGAATTGTTAGATAGTTTTCCTTCCAATATATTCAAGTCGGACCCCATTAAAAACGGTAATAGGATAGTGCAAATTAGTATAAAACCAAACATACATTTCAAGGATACGCTATTATTTATACCGCAAGCATTACGAAAATTACCAACACTCTTTGGGTGTGAAGATAAGATCCGCAAGGGACATTTCCCATATAGGTTTTACAGTAAAGAAAATCTGCAATACATTGGTCCTATACCTGCTGTAGAATATTTTGAAACTAGCCGCATGAATGATAAGGAGAAAGAAGAGTTTTACGTGTTTTATAATAATAAAAAAGATTCAGTTTACAATATAAATGAAGAAGCCATTAATTATTGCGTGAACGATGTATACATCCTTAGAGTTTGCTTTCAAGCTTTTAGAGAGAATGTAAAGAAATCATTTCAGATAGATCCAGCTATTGAGGCCTGCACCATAGCCGCAACATGTCTCACGATATTTTTGAAATGTTTTTTAACACCAGACAATGAAATTATATCGATAGATAGAACTAGAGATTTTGCACATAGCCGTGAAGCCATAACATGGTTACAAATGAAAGAAAAAGAAATTGGCCGACCTCTAATACATGCTTGTCATTTCCAAGGTGAAAAAATGATAACTTTACCAGATGGTAGTGTAAGAAGAGCTGATGGTTATGACCCTCAAACGAGAACCGTTTTTAACTACCATGGGTGTTATTTTCATGGATGTATAGCATGCGGACATTCAAACATGTCACTTAGAGGCGTTTCTGGACGCGAGTTATATGAACGGACAATCGCTGATGAATTGGAAATTCGTAAAAAATACAATCTAGTCAGTATATGGTCACACAATATTGTAAATAAATGTTCTGCTGATTCAAATTTCCGTAAGTTATGGAATGAGATGTATAGTAATGTTAAAAATACTTATAGAATAGTACCACAAGAGGGGTTTTATGGTGGTAGGACTAATGCTATAAATCTTCTTATAGATTCAAAACATATGATCAATACAAATACTAGCATTCACTATATAGACTTTTGTTCTTTGTACCCGTATGTAATGAAGAAGTACCCTTACCCTATTGGGAAACCTGTCGTAATAATGAAGAACGAATTACCGTCAATAGAAGATATACTCATGAATGAAGATAAATATTTTGGCTTAATAAAGGCTAGAGTCTTACCACCCCAAGACTTGTTCATACCTCTTCTTCCTCGTAAGATACGTGATAAATTGATGTTTGTTTTATGTGTTACTTGTGCGGAGAAAGAAATTGAAGATTGTCATCACAACGACTGGGAACGCTCATGGATCGGTACATACACATGTACAGAATTCTTTAAGGCAGTTTCTTTAGGATATAAGATTCTAGAGGTTTTTGAAGTTTGGAATTTTAAAAAAAGTACTAATGTGTTTGCAGGGTATATCAACCATTTCTTAAAAGTAAAAGTAGAGGCCAGTGGGTTTCCTGTCAATGTAGTTACTGAACAGCAACAAGACGAATACATACAGCAATACTATATAAGAGAGAATATAAAACTTGATAAAAAAAACATTATAAAAAACGCTGGTAAAAGAACATTTGCCAAATTAAAGCTAAATAACTTATGGGGTAGATTTGCTCTTAATTCTGATAGGACAAATACTATAGTCTGCGAGAATTATGAAACTTTAGCGTCTACCCTACACAATGGTGAAATTGAAATAAAAAATATTCATATGACTACTAATAAAATAGTCCTAGATTATAAAACCCAGAACAGTGTAGAACTACAGGGACGGTATACAAACATACCAATGGCTGCACAAACCACGTCATATGCCCGATTGGAACTATATAGTCTATTAGAGAAATTACAGACTAGAGTTTGTTATTTCGATACTGACTCTGTTATAATGACAAGTACAGGTGAAGATTGGATGCCATCCACAGGTCAATTCTTAGGAGAACTTACCGATGAGATAGAAGAAGCATATGGTGTTGGAGCTAGGGGAATAGGATTTGTTAGCACAGGACCTAAGACATACTCTTTAGAAGTTCTACTCCCTAATAACGAAAGGGAGCATATCACTAGATGCAAAGGTTTCACTATTAGAGAGGAAAACAAACACATTTTAAACGGCGATACCATGAAGAAATTGGTGCGTGGTGAGATCGAAAATGTAAAGGATACTAGAATGGTGTTTAGACCCAACAAATACGGTGGCATTCGACATGGACAAGAAACAAAAACCTTAAAAACTACGTATACAAAACGTATTATAATGAAGGATAATTCGTTCACTACGATACCGTGGGGGTATAAAAGGGCAGCACAATGATGATTCTATATAGTCCCTTGTAATACTTCATCATGTTTGCATCACATCTCGACTCTATTGAGTGTACCAAATCAGAACTTGACCTCTTCTCTACGCCTGGAGTACAGACTAGCATTGATGAAAATGCATATACACGTGTTAACCCCTTAACAGCGGTAACCAATGACACAGAACCTCTAGAATTTATGGTGAACGGTAGCTCCGAATATTATATTGATCCTAATAATATATTTTTATATGCAAAATTTAGCATAAAAAAGCAAGACGGCACATATCCAGGTACAGACTATAAATGTTATCCAGAGACTAACGTCCTTCACACAATGTTTAATGATCTGGATGTTTACATTAATGACACAAAAATTACAACAGGAGCTTCAAACTATGCTTACAGAGCATTTATAGAAAATCTGCTCTCTCACACAAAGAACGAACAAACAAGTAAATTGACATGCGAAGGCTTCTATACCGAATCAGATAGACTAACCATTGCAGGGAAATATTCTCCCTTGCCAAAAAAAACCTGCGAGGTGTATGGTAGACTTCATTCTGATATTTTCTTCCAACCTAGATTACTACTCAACGGTTGTGACTTGAAGATAAAGCTTTATAGAAATAATTCTGCTTTCGTTATCAAGAAACATGAATTAGAGACGGATGACAGTATTCTTATCCCTAACATTGAAGAAATTTATTTAGATGTGCGAAAAGTGAAACTATCGCCCCATCAATTTATGAGTATCGAAAAATCACTTACACATACAGCTGCAAAGTATCCAATCACGAGAGTAGACGTCAAAAGTTTTACCGTACCTTCGGGAGTAAACACTATCATGATTAACAATATTGTAGGTGGTAAATTGCCGTCCAGAGTTATTTACGGGTTGATTGATCATAGTACTTACACTGGAAGTATCAAATTATCTGGTTTAGTATTTAACAACAACACTCTAAAATCAACAAGTGTCTATATGAATGGAGTATTGTATACTCCTACTATAGAGATGCAGCAGTTAGCGGGAAAAGGAGATATTAGCTTACATACAAAAGCTTATAGCATGCTTTTTACAGAGTTATCAGATGTAGGAGATATGGTAGAGCTAACATATAATGATTTTCGAGAGTACTACAGTCTTTATGCGTTTGATTTAACACAGGATAGATGTGTTAATGCTGCTGGTCATGTAAACCCCATTAAACAGGGAGAGCTTGCAATCCAACTAGATTTCACTGCTGCTTTAACCAAAAATCTCACTTTAATAGTATATCTTGAGCACGCTGGTATGGTACAAATAGATAAATCGAGACAAGTTTACACAGATTTCTAGAAAAGATGGACGAGGAACAATTGAAACAGTTGATATTTAAAGACAAATATGCTTCCAAAACATTTGTAGGAGTTTTTTCTAGAACTAATATCTCTATAACAAACTCATTTCCAGCGTCATATATAATAAATTTGGACAATTTTGGAGGAAATGGATTTCACTGGGTGGCAGTATTTATAAGTGATGCAACAATAAATATATTTGATTCATTTGGGGGTAATTTTTTACAAGACCCCCATTTTACAGCTTTCATAAACCATTTTGTAAATAGCAAAAGACATATAATATCATACCCCTATGCAATACAAAATATTTTTTCTTCTGTTTGTGGTCTATATAGTGTTTTATTTATCTACATGATGTCTAGACGTTATAGCTATAATAAATTTGTAAATATTTTTTGTAAATATGACACTAGATTAAACGATTCTGCTATAGCAGTTTATTTCAAAAAATGTTTTAACATAAATGTAAAATAAAAATGTATTTTTGATGTAATTTACAACGAATAAAAATTCAACCTATATTGTATTTGACTACCCTTCATATTTTAGTATTTAAGATATTACATAGTTCATAAGGTATCATTCGACACAAAGTTATATATACGATAACATATGGATGCTGAAAGATTTAAATTCCAAACCCCCTGTAATGTACTTGTGGCAGGGGTTTCACAATCAGGAAAATCAACTTGGGTGACAAAAATTATTAATAATAACAAACATTTTTTTGCTAACAATGCTAAAATAGTTTATTGTTATAGTGTCTATCAGGAATCATTCAAGAAACTTGAAAAAACGGTGATTTTCCATAAAGGACTACCAGACATTGAAAAAATTGCCGATAAAAACGGTAATCATATTCTGATTATCTTGGATGATTTAATGTCACATATTGATGAAAACATTGTTACTTTGTTTACAGTGCAAACACATCATCTAAATATATCTTGTATGTTCATTGTGCAAAATCTATTCCATAAGAATAAACACATGCGTACTATAAGTCTAAATTCTCATTATATTGTATTGTTTAGACAAACCAGAGATACGAGTCAGATTGGTGTTTTAGCACGACAGATATTCGGTGCAAATGCTAAACAATTTGTAAATGTTTACAATGATGTCATGAAAGTACCTTATAGCTATATCCTTATAGATATACATCCTAGTAACAAAAATAGGGTTTCCATACATATGAATATTTTTCCTGAAGAACATGAAATTCTTTACTTTTAGTACTACTATAAAATATGGTTGGTATATATTATACAATCATTATATCAGTATCCTTCGTACTGTGAAGTTATGTCTAAAAGACTAGCAAAATACGCAGAAGTATTGGAAGGTTATAGAAAATTCCCAAAAAATATTAAGAACAGTATTGTGAAAAATGCAGATAAAGAATTCACTGAGGTATTATGTGAAATTTGTTTAAATATAGTAAACAACCGAAACATAACTAAAAATCATCCATACAAAAATAAAATTCATATAATAAAAGCTCTTGCTGATAAGAAAAAAAAAATATCTAAGAAAGTGAAATATATCCGGCAAAAAGGCGGTTTTATACTACCATTGCTTGTCTCTATAGCAGCCCCTATTATAACGGAACTAATAACTAGGAATATATAATTATGCAGAAATTCATAATTCTACCATATGATGTGTATGATAGATTATACAAAAAGAATGACCATTCTGCTGACACTGTAGATTACGGATCCCCCTCTGGTATGGAAGAGAAAATGACTGACATTATTAAATCGTCTTCTATGCCTAAAGATGAAAAGAAAATACTGTATTCAGACATTTTATCACGATATGTTGCTGATTTTAAAGACCAAAATAAACAGAAAAAAAACGACAGCCAAGTAGCTGATGATAAAAGTAAATTTAACATAGATGAAACTTTGAAAAATATCCTACCCAAGTCATTAATAAGAAACGGTATGGCATTATTAGACTTTCTTAAAAATAAAAACAATATAAAATGGAATGAAAAAGGTGAAATTATTATTGATAATAACGTTATAGCCGATAGCAATATTCTTGATTTACTAAGCTTTAGTGTTCGCAACTTGAAAAACACTGTAAAACCAATAGGTTATGAAATGTATAAAATATGGCTTAAAAGTACCAATATCCCAATTACACTCTTAAATAATAAGGATTTAATTAATGAAATACAAAATTCTACTCAGTCCATACATAACACCCCCCGTAACAACAGCAGTGCAAAATCACGCAATTCCCCTCCTACTACATGGATAACATACTAAACACTATATATAATAATCCTAATCATCCTGCTGGTCTAGCTAGTGTAGATAAATTATATAATGCAGTTAAGAACAAACATATTTCTAAAGCAACAGTGCAATCATTTCTTAACAAACAAGATTCATATACTTTATTTCGTAACAGAAGAATAAATTATAAAACAGCAAAAACTAACTCTAACACTGCTGATCAATTCTGGCAGGCGGACTTATCCTCCCTAGTACATCTCGCAAATGAAAACAATGGTATAAATTACTTATTATTTTGTATTGATGTACACACCCGATATTTATGGGTTGTACCAATGAAAACCAAGACTAGCAAAGAAACAGCGGAAGCCTTCAAACATATATTCTTGGATGGTCGTATCCCCGCATATGTATCCAGTGATTCGGGAACAGAGTTTAAAGGAGAAGTAAGCAAACTATTCCATGTACTAAATATTGGATACTTTCGATTATTCGGCAAATCTAAAGCCAGTATCGTTGAGCGTGTACAACGTACCATTAAAACTAAGATATTCAAATATCTTGAAAAAAATAACACTAGGACATATACTGATGTCCTATCAATGATTGTACAAGCATATAACAACACCATTCATAGAGTGATAAAACAGACACCCATAATCAAATCTAATGATGTTAATTTTCACACATATATTCATACTCCTTGTAAAGAAAAATATAAATTTAAAATCAATGACTATGTACGAGTTTCCAGATCAGCGTCAAGCTTTGGAAAAGCTTTTGAAGGAACATATAATAGAGAAATATTCCAGATTCATAAACTTGTATGTAGATCCAGTGTACAAGGATACATTCTCAAAGATATTAACCAGCGTGAAATACAAGGAGTCTTTTATTCGGAAGAAATTCAAAAAGTTTTTTATTCTCCCTCTATGAAATTTAAAGTTGAAAAAATACTACACAAGAAAAAAATAAGGGGTAAAATGTATTATAAAATTAGATGGAGCGGATATCCTTCTTCATTTGATAGCTATATACCATCGAGTCAAGTAGCACAACCGACTACAACATGAATACAGAGTCTCATTTCTATATTACACTCCCTAGTTCGGGTTCTAGCGATATCTACCCACAAAATAGAGTCACACATTATACTACTCATTTTGATAATAATATTGATCTTAAAAATAAAGAATACGAGGTAGGGCTTGCAGAGATACACTTGAGAGGATCATATAACAATGTAATCAAACAACAACACATGTTTGATGTCTTCATTGAAATTGATGAAAAAAGATTCAATAGCTTATTATTAACAAGAGGTATGACTAGGAGTGATGGACAAAAAATATATGAGTATGCAATACGTACGAATTCATTAAGTTGGTTAGTCATCTCCGAAAATAAGTATTATTTTAAAATTGAGGTCTTTATACCACCAGGGACGTATGGGTCAGGTACTGATTTCATATTTACTATTAATAAAGAACTATATAAATATACAGAATTTGATCCAGAAGGAAAGAGTTATGCATATTTAACATTAGATGAAAATGTTATGCAACTAAACGCCAATCCTAAATTCATGTATAACTATTTTGTTCAGCCAAGCTATTACTTTAATAATATATTCATCCCAAAGAAGACCGTACAAAAACAAATTTTATCAGGGTATAAGCCGACACATAAAATCTTCGATGCAATAAACATTCCTAGTCTAAGCCTAGAAGAACTATTCGTATACTGTGATGCTTGCGATTACACATATGTTGGATCTTCATTAAGCCAGATACTTAGAGTTATATCCATATCTAGTAGCAAGCGCGCATCTATATATAAGGATACTGTGTTTAACTCACCTCATTATATTCCTCTCAGCAATAACACACTAAACAATATCAGAATTGAACTTAGAAACATCAAAGGAGATTATTTTCCGTTAACTGCTGGTCACTGTATTGTTAAGCTTCACTTTCGAGAAAAAAAACTATAAATACCCCTGCCTACCCGAATTAAAAATCATTATACGTACACGCTTGATACGAGGTATACGTAATAACAACACAATGGACAACCATGTTTTTAGAGGTAGACGGGTTATGAGAGGAACTGGAATAGGGTCCATATTTGGTAGAATTTTTCGATCATCTATTCCATATTTAAAAACTCTTGGTCGTTATGCTGCTAAAAACTTATTAGAAGCCGGATCTTCAACAATGAATGATATATCAGGAGGGATGAACACTAAAGAAGCATTCAAGAAAAATGCTAGAGCTACTAAATACAAAATTATAGCGGATATTAAAAGAAAAATGGCTGGTGGAGGAGTACGTACTAAGAGATTGAAATATAAACGAAAACGACTCTTAAACAAAACAAAAAAAACGAAGAAAAGTACGCGTACTAGAAAGAAGAGAAACGTAAACAAGAAAAAACGAAAAATTAATAAAAGTCTATCACGCAAAGGAAAAACAAAAAAACAAAGACTATTCTAAACCATATATACACCCCAACCCCTTGTGAAGGGAGGAAAACAATAAGCCTAACTCTACCCTCTATATAAACTATCACCTCAGTTCATACTTCATTCAGTTCCTTAACATACATCAGGGAGGTGCATTCCATACAGTTCTAAATCATGAACTCTGATATCAGTAATACACCATCCAAAATTAACTCTGATGGTGATACCAACACCGACTCGCAACCTAGTGAATTGTTCAATATTGAAAATGTACTAAAAACAGAATGGTATCTTGGAAAATATCGATTAGTTAAACCACAATTCAATCTGAAGGATAGAAGCACCATTTCATATAGTATTCGTGATGTTAATAAAAAAAAATCCGATGCTGATGCTCGAACCATTAATGTCTATCCCCATGAAATGGAAAAAATCATCGATGAAATTCAGAAAATCAAACTAAATCCAAACAAAGAAGGAAGAGAAGTAAACATATCATCAGGAAATACG
>JARUHE010214989.1:0-13382 GCA_031471125.1 Archaeomysis grebnitzkii | reverse complement strand
TATATATTTAAATATGAGTATATATGTAATGTAATAAGAAAACAAATACAAATAAATGACAACTATAAACTCTTTAATGATCAACATATGACCGCTTAACAAAACAGAAGAGGGAAAAAGTTCAACATAAAACCACTTGTTAATTAAGTAAAACAAGAATCCAAAAACTGTGTACTGTTCATTTCATTAAAAACATTTTTTAGGGAAACATTTTCATTTTGGTTATTAAAGAATTAATTATACTGCATCCATTTATGTAAAGTACGATTCGTCAGATGATTCGTGTCGGTAAAAATATATTAAGGTTCAAATAAATTTTCAGATACACAAGTGACAGCATCCATGTGACCCACATGAAATAGTATCTTTTTATGTTCTAAAATAATTGCAATTTTGCAAGTATCACTTAAAGTATTACTTAAATGTGTGATAGATTTATATCACTAGACTTAAATAAAATGACTAGCTTGCCATAAAACTAGTTTACGAATGAAGTTGTTTTTTATATTCTCTGAGCTTTCAAATTTTCAAATGTAGATGCAGATGAAAGAAGGACAATGAAATATTGTGAGAATAACTTCAATTACAAGAAGTATAACAAACTCTTATAAATAATGTATTTAAAACAAAATGATAGAATGTCTAAGTTAAAAAATATAACTGGTAACTTTTCGAGATGAACAGCAAATGAAAACATTATTAAACGTTGCTGAACACCTTTACAGTTTTACAATGGAATAGTTCAGTCTATTTAAATGAAAGGTCATTAAAAGCTGTTTTCAGCATTACACTTAATGTGTTCTAGTCCATACGGCAAAAATTATTCTTGGGTTAAGAAGTTTGAGACTTTAAGATTCATAAATTCAGAAAACAAAAACGTTAGCTTAGATATCTGCATAAGAACAAAACAAGTTTTCTAATTTGATGATTTTAATAAAACAAAAATAACTTCAGCCAATATAAGTAATCTACGCGTATAATTTTTCTGGAGAGCTATGGACTTCCAACTACTGCTGGTTAATTGGTATAGCGTGTATTGCTTTACCTAAATGAAAAACAATGCATTACCACTTTAGAAATAATAATATCCCACAAAAAATAACAGTTAAACAATAACTGAATGAATCAGAATAACAAATTTTGGTAACTGCAAAATGTAAGTATTGATTATTGAGGAATTACAAATAAAAAAGCAAAAACAAAAATAAAAGAGCAAAAGAGGATTAGTTTAATAAGAACCAAAATCCAACAAAAGTTGCAGAGAATTAATAATTCTACTTTTTATCGAAATTTTATGTTCTTATGAAGTAGACAGTCATATCGAAATAAAAAATTCCTCTATATGGATGCATATTTTCCTTTATAGTTAGGCATGCTAGAAGATTTTGATTTAAGGTATAATCAGATATTTTAAAAATACTTGTATACATGTTATAATATGTGGGTATAAAACTAATAATAATGTCTGTCAATATATAATGTATAACGTTACGTTAATAAAAAAACAATCGTATGTAAATTGTAACAAGGAAGTAGACAATATCATAACATATAATAATATAAGAAATTTGTTTACAAATTTTTTCAATTATTTGAATGATCATTGTATTATATTATATTGCAATAGATCATTTTTTAACGTTTCATAAGACCTACAACAAACATGTTGTGCTGCAATAACCTAATGGGTTTGAATGTACATACAGATAAAAAACAATATCGTAAAATAATGATATGCAAAACTAATTATAATTAGTTAAATAAGTGAACATAGTGTCCGAAAATTATCTCGTGAAGTATAAATTTCGTGAAATGATATATCATGAACTGGAAGACCTACCTGTAAAACAAAAAACATTAAGTAATAATATAAAACTTACATTTGATATAAAAAACTACACAGAATTAAAATTTCCATAAGGAAAACACTTGGTTCAAGAAATACTTATGTTTGAAAAAATATTGCTCTTACAAGAAGCATGAGAGATGGTGGCTGAGTGGATACAAACAAGACTCAAGTCTGCTCTAAGACTATTTTATTGGGATTTGAACGTGGCTGTATTCCCTTAAAATCTCATATGCTAAGCTTACTCCGGCTTGGAGGGCGTGTGATATGTTGGCTGCATATCCTTAAGGTACACATCACTTGATGTGGGTAGTTATATTAAGGTTGATATGTAAGGCGACTCAGAGATCGGTTAAGTTTGTTAGACCTGCTATATACAAACCTTAAACATTATTATTATTAACAAAACATTGAACATACATTCCATAAAATTGACAGTACTTCCTTTTACCTTTAATAAAAGTTTTTGTAACACAAAATTGGTTGTTCTGTCTTATACTGGAAGGTTTAAAAAAATCCACAAACAACATGCAGATTAATTTATTTGACAAAATATTAGTTTGACAATACAAATTACTGAACATAAATTGCATATTTATCTGAAACATAAAGTTCTTTAATGTGAACAATAAAAAAATTGTTGAAATATATCTTAAAATTACCCAAGCTGAGAAAACTCCAACAAAACATAAGACTGAAGGGTTAATTATAGAAGCTGGACATTCTGTCACACCTCAACAATACAACCAAAGTTGAACATACAAACATCATTTTAAACAATGTTCTTTTCTATATTAATAGATGAAGAAAAATATATATTTTTAAGATTTGATGGGAGCAAAGTTAATACAGTATAACCGACAACTAAAGTTCCTTTTCAAAATTTTGATCACACAAACGCAGATAGTTTTCTCATCTTATTACTTTGAGATATTGTAAGTTTTTTAATGTTAATTTTATGACAATGAAACGCTTTTTGGATAAATGAAACAATAATACTAAATCAATGAAACATCATTATATGTTAAAAATATTATAGAAAGTATACTGAAAAACGCAAAACAAATAATTGGTATAATCATTTATTGTATGTTGTTTTTTTTCTAAGTGTGTTATGTAGTTTAAAATGATTAAAGCAAACACAATTTTATAAAAAAACTTTTATTCTACAAATAACATTGTATAGTTAAACTAATAAAAATACAGCAACATGAATTAAGACTTCTTCACATCATTATGTAGACTATAATATAAACTATTTTGAAACGATTATAATTAATTTAAATAACTTAAGATGCGTGGCAAAACAAGCCCTTTTTCTTAGCCATCACCTTGTAGGCCTTTGGTAATAATGTTGATAATGATAGGCTGTGACAAGGCTATTAAGCTGAGACGGTGGTCAATCCAGGCCTGGCGTGAAACAATGACGACTCCCAGAGTTGGTTCCTGTGTGAAAAAATTCATTGAATCGATTAATTAAAATTTCCTCAAAGGATACTTTTCGAGGATGCCGCCAGGATGGTCTAATGACATCCTTAATGACTAATTTGTTTTGTGTTTTGCTTTTTCATAATGATGAAGTTGTTATGAAATAATTGATATAGGTTGTAATATTTATTTGCTTTTTCTTTTTGTAGTATATAAAATACACAACTAATCATATATAAATGAATATTTTTTATGTATGATGTAAAACATAAGAAACCATTCGGGTGCAACATGTATAAAAATATATTACATAAATTCGGTAATACAGTACACCACAATTGCCCAAAAACGTAATATAAACAGAGAAAAGCGCCGAATTGTTTGCTAGAGCATAATAATTTTATTATTGGAATAATAATAATAATTTTTATTATATGGATCATAACAAGAAGCGTTTCTCAAACTTTATTATAATTTCACTTTCCAGTTGATGTATTTGCTCTCATAAAATTGAAACTAATTCTGGTTGTAAATTCCTCCTCCTAAAACATTACAAGACAGAAATGCTGGAATAAATGGATACGAGAGGCCAATTTACGTGCTTTTTTCAATCGTATAAATGTAAAATCGTCAATTTAGTGTAAATTGTCACATTTTTCTTGTGGGGTAGACTGTAGAAATATGAAAACAATGTTTAGTTAGATAAAAGAAGAACTGATGGTTCATAGAGTTAAAGGAACTTCTCAAAGTATTTTATTAACTTTTTATGGCCAACATCTTATTTGTTCACTATTACACCATAAATATTTTTTTTCCTATTACCAGACTTTTGTAGAATAATTTACAAAATTACTACAAAGCGGAATGATTAAGAAAATAAAGAAAAGTCAAAATGTATTTTAGAAAAAGTCATAAAATGTGCAAACTTTGGCAGAGCGAGTGAGAAAAATAAGTTTCACAGCCGAATGAAGGTTTTGGGCGAACGTAAAGCCCTTTCGCTGGATAATTGGTTCCCAGAGGAGACACACATATATCGCCTGCCGAGGAATATAAACTGTATTTGCATATTTATTTGTGCAACGTCAAAAATGTTTACTTTATCGCTTTTCTTATTTTAATATTTTTCCTCAAACACAAAGAGAATGATAATAAGAGAAAACTAAGTAATAAAGAAAAGAAAAGAAAAAAGAAGCAAAGACTTGTCATACATTGAGATTATTTTCCACTGATACATTTGTCTATTCTCTACCCATCAGAATATTTGACATCGTAAAAAGAAAATGATCTAATTTGCATACGATTTACGCTATGTCACGCGCTATGCGAATTGCTTCTATCCAACGATTATGAACTGTGGAAAAAATTGGGAATAGGATTTTTCTCCAAGTTGTCTCGACTTTTCTATCTAATCCTTTCATTTTACGGGATAACTTCTGGTAATATAGGATGGCCATACAAAGATATAAAAAATACTTCTTACCAAGAACAATCATATGACGCACATTTTTATTTTCTTTACCATTTTTTCTTGTAATCCTGACTTAATAAAATATTTTACATCAAACTTTCTACATGAAACCAGATTGGCACACTGGAATAAAAATTAATTGATACTTTGTGAAGAATTAGCAGAAGGTTTTGCACCAGTGAAAAATTGTTAGTTTATGATTTTAAATTTATTATTTTATGGTTAAACATTTTTTTATTTCATGATTAAACTTGTTAAAACATTTTTTTGTGTTTTACTGATCATAAATTAATTTATAGTTTAGGCTTAGACAGTTTTTAGTTTTGTTCATAAGTAAACTTTATAAACTTTTTCATTGTAACTAAACACGTATTTTTCATTGTATCTAAGCATACCTTTTTCATTGCAACTAAACATATATCTTAATTGTATCTAAGCATACCTTTTTCATTGCAACTAAACATATATCTTAATTGTATCTAAGTATACCCTTTTGATTGCAATTAAATATATGTTTTTCATTGTATCTAAGCATGTCTTTTTCATTGCAATTAAACATGTATTTTTGTTATATCTAATCATACATTTTTCATTGTAACTAAATATATCTTTTTCATTGTAACTAAAATATGTCTTTTTCATTGTAGCTAAAAAAATAAATGTAATTAAAATATATTTATCTACTGTATATTTATTAATAAATATAAAAGTGTTATTACATTAACACATTGCTACGAATGGCAAACCTATTCACATACTTGCACTATTTTGACATCATCTATAAATATAATTTTTAAACTTAGTTTGTTGCCTGATTTTAATTCATGGTTGCTTATACTGTTCCTGGTGTTCGTGCTATTAAGCTTTGTTTGAAAAACCAGCTTCAGCAACTGACCCCTGGTTGGGTTTTTGTTTTGTTGTTGTTGTTGTTGGAGCAGTGGATGATTTGTGGACTCTTAACTAAAATGTAAAAAAATTTCAAAACAATGAACAAAAATTATTTTACAGGAAGGCTTTATTAAATCAAAACAAAGAACATAACATTCTACACTAAGGAGTTTTTTTTTGTGAAATTAGTATTTAATTATTGAAATATACATTTTTTAAGAAAATTTAAATTCGTTGTTAACCGAGATTTTAAACATTTATTTAAAACAAATGAAAGATCTGGAGATTCTAAAGTAGAATAAATGAAAGATTTATTTTGCAAAAATTTATATTTCTTTAAATAATTGACATTGTTTGAGTTCTTAGACTTAGTCAACTTGTCATCAAATTGATAATTAACTACAATTTTTATTTGAAGGTTTAAATATAATATTATTGAAAACAAATGAAAGAAAATTGTAAATATAACAAGCACGAGTAAATGCTACGCATTAAAAGCTGTGTTTGTATATTCAAAAGGTTTATAAATTGTGTAATTGTTGAACACAATTCTATATATTAATATATTAACACCTTTCAATCATTTGCTTCCAATAATTCTCTCTAAGCCATCAAATAAAAAATTTGGTTAACCATGAACTTTATGATAAATTGGCTAAGTCTAAAAAGTCCTAAAATGTCTATTCTTTATAAAATATTAATTTTTGGCAAAAAGTCCTTCACTTATTCTACCTAATAATCTTTCGTTCTTTCATTTGTTTAAAATAAACTTTTCTCTAAACCTTCAAATAAAAATCTCGGTTAACCATGAATTTAAATTTTTTTATAAAACGTATGTTTCAATAAGTAAATATTGATTTCACACAAAAATCTTTAATGACACCAGTGCTATGTTCTTTATTTTGATTTAAATAAACTTTTCTGTAAAATTCATATTTTTATTTTTTGAAAAATTGCGAACTTTTGATAAGAGTCCACAAATCATCATCGTCCCAACAACAACAATCAGAGCTCACTCACTCATTGAAGCTGGTTTTTCAAACATAGCTCAATAAAACATAAACTTGTATTCATCAATTAAACAATTTTGGAGACTTTTAAAATATACAAACGCAGCTTTCAATGCGTAGCATTTACTCGTGCTTGTATATGTTAACATTGCAGGAAATGACACTAAAATTAACATTTTAAGATTGCTTCAAGTTTAATAATTGATCAAACTATCATACAATTTCCGTAGATTTATTTTTTAATTTATGTTTTTAAATGTCAAGAAAAATGGAAAAAACTATTTGTTTAGTTAGGTTAAGACTTACAAATATGATACAATATTCTTGCAATGTAAAAAACAACAGATTATATTTTTAAAAAACTGCATTCTGATAACCAAACTGGTTTATGGTTAATCATAATTTCCTGATTATTGTATAATTATAATTAAGCAATAGTGAAGATAATACACCTACAATATTTAAGATTATAACAACATTAACATTGTTAATAACTTTAATCATAACAATATTCAGCAACAAAATAACATTAGTTTTTTTTAAATACAAGATTTTAATCTTAGTTGTTGATGGTTAAATACAACAAAAAACCTTCAAATAACTATAACAATGACAGTAAAATAATAATAAATATAATAACAGTAATAATTATAACAATAATAAAAATAATGATAATCATAATAATAATAATAATAATAATAATAATAATAATAATAATAATAATAATAATAATAATAAAATAATGCTAATAATAATAATAATAATAACACGGAAATGTTATTATTATTATAGAAGTAATAACACTAATGTAGAAGTGTAAAGCAATGATAGTTACAACAAATAAATAAGAATCTATAAATGTTATAATATATGGATCGATAGTAGAACAAGTGAGGTAACCCACATTCAAATAACATAGACCTTTCATCAGTTGTACTGTAGTCGATTTATATGTATTATGTAGATAAAATATCAATGAACAAAATATTTCAAGAATTAAATAACATTTTCATATTTATTTATTTGAATTATATTTAATGAATAACTTAAACAACAACTTAAAATCACTGTAACTCATTCCACTAAATATGTTCACGCAAAATAATAATTAAAATGATATGAAATAACAAGATTATTGCAACTAATTTATTGGTGGATTAAGCTTCATGTGAATCTCCAAAGATAAATATCGTTGCTAAGTTTAGTATAATTTTATCTTAACATCAATGCCGATACAAACAAGTTATATAATGAATAATTCCAAGATTGCACAAGTCATGTAATTTGTTCATAATGTCTGAATGATGAACTTAATAAATTATAACAAATAATAACTTTTTTGTTTATATTAAAGAAATATATTTAAAAAAAACATTCAATAAAACCATAGAAAATACAATAATATTTGGTCATAGCTATCCTCTATCCATGTGCAAGAATAAATGTAGAAGAATCTTTGAAAGAATGGGACTGGATCTGGAAGAAAAAGACATTACTGGATTAGTTACGACATTTACCACCGCCAGTATTGTGGCGCTAGCGTCTACATTCTGGAAAGATGCCAATATCCCATATTATACAGCAAGCTTCTCTTAAAGATTTCTTGCCGTCTGTTTAAATCAATATGTAAAACACTTTATTCTTCTAGTCATGTGAAACTTCATATATCTTTGTATTACTTCCTTCACATATATTTTCTTCGATGAAATAAATAAATAAGATTTTTTCTTCAACTAACCAACAACTCCATCTCTAAGACGTTAATCCATCCTACAGTTGTCATGGATTTGAAGAAAAGATGGCGGACATAACAATGAAAGAAATTCGACAGTTTTAAGAAGATTTTTCTAAGTTAAACCATTCAATTAAAATAATTATTGCTTCGTTATCGTTAAAAATATTTTTTTAATTTAAAATTATTTTTTTTCAAAACATGTTTCTCATAAAGTTGAAGTTTCTTTATTAGATAAACGTTTTGTTTTTGTAATTTATATCTAAACATGATTTTATTAAAGTTAATGTCTAATTCGTATAGTTATATGAAAATGATTATAGAATTATATTGGAATATTTATTTTTGTTTAAAAATAATCTTTTTTCAAACAAAAAACAATTTTTAATTACTGAAATTTTTTCTTTGTTGTTTGTAAAACCTTTATGAAACTTATAAAACTTGCGATATATCATTTTATAAAAGCTATTGGAGTACAACTAATTTATATTTAAAAAAAAGTAACAACTACTTACAATGATTAGTTGAAATGTAAATCGTAAGTAGTTCAAGTTTATTTATTATTGTCTAAGAAAAATAAACTTAATATTTTCTTATGTAATTTTTTTGTTCTTGAGTGAATAACATTATTCAATAACTTTTAATCAAAACTTTAAATTCGATTGAAAATTTTTAAAGAATTTATTTTTAGTCGAATTAACTTTTGTGTAAAAATAATTAGGATTTATGTTGATGTTTAGAAGAAAATAAAATTGATTTTGGTTAATTACAAAGATTCAATATCTTCAAAACATATGCAAACAATTTTACTCCGTTTGTTTACATTGACTTTAAAACTGTTTTAATTCATCCAATCTAATATTTATGTTATTGCGTTAGTCGAAACTGTTAAATGTTAAAATATGACTCACTTATATTTTTATGATTTTTATAACTTGTTTATTTTGTATTGGCGGTTTTAAATAACATTTACCTTGTGTAAAAACTATGGGCAGTAATTTTACTTAAATTATATCTAAGAATTTATTGTATTAGGCGAATTCTTTATATACAATAATAATTATTTTCAATTTTAGGTATTATGTATATTACTTCCATCAATCTGGAGCACTATAAAAAATATAAAAAATGTTTATTTGTTCGTCACTTCAAGGAGATGAAAATTGTCTTTGTTAGTGAACTTTTTTTTATTCATTTAAAATTTCACGCAACAATAAACAGACAAAAAAACTCGAACATTTGCATAAACAACTGTATAAATAAACAAAGAAAATACAAATTTTAGTAATTTTAAATCCTGGATAATCTTAACTATTTGAACAACTGCTATAAAACCTATTTAAAATGTACAATTATACAACATTAAAACTAAAAAATGATGACATCAATTTTATAAAAATTTATACCAAATAAGTGTTTCGGGAAATATCATCCCAAATACGTTAAGATGAAATAATACATAAATTTTGCACACTAAAATTGGCAAAATAACGAGATATTAAAATAAAGTTTAAATTTAATAAACATATAACGGAAATGAACTCAACGTTATTTAAACTAAAGTTGAAAATTATGACTTTACAAGTCTTCTTAATAGCTTTGGACAAGAATCATCATAAATTGAAACGTAAATAAAACAAGTACGAGGAAGTTCGTAAACGAATTAAGGCTGTCACCGAGTAAAGTTATGAATATAACAAAATTACTATCTGTATATATAAATATAATTTTTTTTTCATAATTCCAAGTGGTAGCTAATCAAGATTTAAAAACCTATTATTTCAATAAATCTTCATTTTACAAAAATAATTTTTCTGGACAATATTGTTCAAAATGATATATAAAGCCATTCCTATTAAATAAAAATATCTGTAAAACAAAAACTAAAAAACGAATATTTTTCATAATTCTACTGTTGTGGTTAACCAAGATCTAAAAAAAATATTTTTTTCATAATTCTACTAAGTGGTAGCTAACTAAGATTTAAAAACAAAAATTGGAAAAAAACCTTCATCCCATCTGCATCTGCATCTGCTTCCGTACCCGTCAACAGTAACTTATAGAGGCTGTCACAGCATAAAATCTATTTTATTGACGTATAATATACACACCAAACAAAACAGTTACAGTTCATTTTTAAAATAAATATTAAATGTAAGAAAGTCTTTAAAAAACATGATAATATTCTTAATAACAAAGATTATTTAATGATGAAATAAAGAAAAGCTACAGAACTTGAAGTTTTTTTTTGTTTACAATAAATTAACTTAAATACACAAGAAACTATAAGCAAAATGTTTTAAGTTTCTGCGCCGACATAAGTTTTGTTTCTATTTCTACTTCTCTTTCCTGAAATTTAATGGTCTTTTAATCATTTCACGACCTCTTTTAGTTGTAATATATTTTATTACTTCTGTGTCAAGGGCGATGGATGTGCTTGTGTTTCCACAAACATGCCTGTAGTAAGACTTGTTCGTTTATAATCTTCCATGACACTTTTCTGTATTCCATTAATAACAATACTAATAGTTGTTACAGCCTTTACATAGGGCTGACACTATTCAATTTTAACTCTTCAACGTTTCATATACTTAGCTCTTTGTATTACTGCTCATATCAAATGCATGGGTACCCTAAGATATGCAGCCAACATATGGCGCTTCCTTCAAGCCGGGTAATAATAATAATTACAGGTTTTTTTTATAGCACCGACACTATTCAATGAATAGTCTTCAGCGCTTCACATATTTTGGCTTTATTGCTATTATCCAAATCAAGTGATGCGTACCCTAAGGATAAGCAGCCGACACGTGGCACTTCCTTCAAGTCGGGGTAAGCTTGGCATATGAGATTTTAAGAGAATACTGCCACGTTCAAATTCATTCGTATCCACTCGACCACCATCCCTCATATAGAGTAAAGGTTCATGTAAAATGATGTTATGAATTTTTTGAAAGTTATCAACATCATATTCATCGTAATGACACTCACAATAAAAAGATCAATTCTACAGAGCTAAAGCACCGATTATGTTCATTATTAACTTAACCCAACTGTTAAACTCTCAACTCTGTACTCTCTATTTTATACTCACTACTCTCTACAAACACTTTCACTCTCCACTCTCCACGCTCCCCAAAAATATTTGAGCTTAATTGGTCATGACCATACTCCATTGAAAATAATTTATCATTTCACTTGACGTTGCCCAGGAAATCACAAATAACTCACATCAGCAAGACTAACCACTGCTACAGCATCGTCCAGATTTGCTCTGCTCCCCCATTATGTGAAGTTCCACCCATGTAAATAAAATTGGTCCACTGTTGAATGAAGCTTACAAGAATGTTCGACTTGCATCAACAAGTTTCCTGTATAGACTATCGGGCATAGCACCACGTACTGTCAGAATAAAGACTAAATCAAGTATGTGGAAGAGGAAACAACTTCTGGACCAACATCAACTTCCTATACAGTATAGTCACATACTATAACTTTCATCCGCATAAAGTCAAGAAAGTGTTTCGTGACACCGATCAAGGCGCTACAGAAAAAAACAGATTGCTGGATATACAGTCAGACAACCTCCAGTACTTAAAGATTCTCAAACCAAACGAAAAATTACCAAAGGGTGTCTGATTAGAAATTAAAGGGTGGTAGACACTAAATAAGACTCTAGTCAGGGTGAGGAAAATAATTTACAATTTAAATAAGTGAGATTTGTAACCTCCACAGGTTGCCGTACGAGTTTCTTGTGTAAGACATGAACCCAATTCTGACAAACTGCTCACTCAGACACTGCACTCCCTCCAGCTCAGGCCAATTTACCTCAGTAGAGTAAATGCTAGAGCCAAAAAATGTCTCTCATATGTGGTGATATACGCTATGGTAATTAAATAACCTTTACAGCAGAGGAAACTCTACTCATCGCCTCTCATTTTGACCTTCTTCTAGACACCTGATTGGAGTGGTTGGGTATCTGGGCGCCACTGGTTTCCTTCTGAGATTTGAAACTGGGGTAACCAGAAAGTATAAGCAACGCCTACTCTACTACAGGCCTCCCGTGTTACTTGCCATAAAATTTCGACTATTACAACACAACATTGGAAACACAAATGGTAGCATCGATACCAACCATAATCGTGATATTGACCTAACTTTTCTTCATCTCTGATCAACTTTGTTGATCATAGTTCAACTATTTTAACATTGATTGAACGACAAGACAGTTAACCCCGTATCAAAAAGAGATGGGTCGAGAACGTATTGTATAATAGGGATTTCGATGTGAAAGACCTGTAGTAGAGTCGGTATTGGTATAAGTGAGTATACAAAATACGGTTAGACTATTTTAAGAGAATAATTAAAAAGGCTGATAAGAAAAGTGATGATTGTGGTATTGGGAAAACAGGTAGGAGAAAGAGAGGAAAATAAACAGCATGTCGGAAAGATTGTGTGAGAAAAATATGGCTGGTTAGTGGTATCACTGAAAATAGAAATATATGGAAAAATCATATGTAACTGTTACCCTGCATCCAGACATTTCAATAATAGTCTCTAGGAAGATGAAGAAGAAGCTTAAATTATAGAATACATACATACATTAATTTAAATATATATATTTATTTATAGATTCATATATAAATATATATTTTATAAATAAATATAAACGTTTAAGTTTTAAAATAAAAATCTAAAATATGGAAAGTAATCAACATGAAAACATAAACTAGTTGTCACAATCTGAATAAATTTTTATTAATATTTCAATCTGTTAGGAATGTAAAAAAAGAAAATTGATTAAAATTGAAAACAAAATAAAAATATCTCCCCTAATATAAAGTAATTTATTTTTATAAAGTATTTAAACTGTAAACAAACATTCATAATATATTGTTTCATCTATTGTTCATACTCATGTTTGTTTTTGTTTCTACAATAAATGGAAAAACAATAAACAATAAGCACACACACAGACACACAGACACACACACACATATATATGTATAT